>JAPYZK010001574.1:0-25627 GCA_030522785.1 Platygaster equestris | reverse complement strand
TGTTTTTGTGTTGTGCCTTGTTTCTTGTTGGGGGATTGTTTCGTTTTTTTTTTTTTTTTTTTTTTTTTTTTTCTTTTTTTTGTTTTTTTTTTTTTTTTTTTTTTTTTTCACATTTCTAATGGATTTGCGAAAATTTCTGAAAACTCGGGTGATCCCTTGTTCCGTTTTCCACGCCAGTGGGAAATCTCCGATTTGGAGGCATGACAAAACGTGATTGTGCGAGAGTTTCACGAGGCTTCTAGATTTAGTCACTTCACTGCTTCACATTTTCGTTTCAGTGAGACTTTTACCAGCACGACGTCCTTTCTGGCGAATACTTTTTCGAAATTCGGGTAAGTTTTTCACGAGGCGGATAATTATGTTCACGCTTGGATCGAGTTGCTTTTGGGCTGGAAGAAATGTTGGTCATTCTTTGTTGTTTCGTCCGGTTTTGGCGTTTTTCTTTTTGTTTTCAATTCATCGTTCATGCTTTGAGCGTTGCCTTGGGAAAGAGGTGTTCTCTGTGAGGAAAATATTGTTCGGGATGTCTGCGGTACAGAAAGAGGAAAATTTTTGTTTTTTCGAAATTCTTGTTGATGGAAATTCTGGGTTTTTTTGTAGGCATGTAGGATAAAATGGATGTTGGAATGGGAAGTTTTACGTTTCGGAACTGTTAGAAAAATAATTTGACGATGAAAAAAATGTACATAGTTTTGAATTTTTTAAGCTGTTCAGTGTGGAGAAAATGTTTTAAGAATAATATAAATCAACATTATTGATTGATGATTGTAGAAATTTCTAAAAATTTCCACAGCATTAAAAAGTTATAAAATTTCGATCATCACAAAAAATTTGCAGATCTTTTAAAATGTAATAAATTGAAAAATGTTATTCATTTCGAATATTTTGTCATAATTTCGACAAACTGTAGAATTTAAAAAATTCCGAATATCTCCTTACAATTCTATACTGCTCGCTCCCGAAAATTTTTTACTTTATCCCCTTCGTGTATAAACTGTCTCACTCCAAAAATATGGAGAATCCAATTTCTTATGATCGACGCCAAATTGTACATGAGAAAAATGCAAACTTTGAATTTATAAATATAGAAAAATGGAAAAAATTTCCGACATTTGGGAGTAACAACTCGTTGCGTAATGCATAAAAATAACTATGTTTAATCATAACGTAACAAATCAATTGGCTTTCTAACGTTATTGACGCTCAATTCACATCACGAATATGACATTATTTTTTGAAAAATTTGAAAGTTACGACATGCCTCGCAAATAACTTGACAGTGACCCATAAAATACCTAATAATAAATGTTGAGCTTGTTGCAATAATATTTGACGATGCGAATTTTTGTGTTGCAGAAAAAGACAAGCTAAAATGCAGAGGGATCTCGAAGACGCGGCGAGAGACACGAGACAAGTCAGCCCCGATCAACTGAGCATTAAAGAAGGCGTAATTGGCGTCTCCTCGACTGTGCCTAACAAAGTCTGCATGCGATTTGTAAGTGCTCTATTTTCTTTTCCGTGAATATTCATTTCAACATATTCAACAATTTAGAGAATTTAGAAATTTTTTAGTATTTTGACAATTTTCAGAATTCCAAAAATGTTAGAAAATTCAGAGATTCAAAATAGTTTCGAAAATCTTGAGAATTAAGGCAGTTTTCATAATTCTTGGAATTTTAAAATTTTTACGTATTTCTAACATTTCGAGAAACTTTTGTTCAGTTGAAACATTTTAAAAATATCTCAAGTTTTTCTACTATTTTGATAAATTTCAAAGTTTCGAGAATTTTGAAAATCTTTAAACTCTTCGTGATTTTTAAAATTTTCAGAATTTAAAAAATTTTGGAAATTTCAGAGATTTGAAGAAGTTTCAAAAATTTTTTAAGTTTACAATATTTTCATAATTCTTGAAATTACGAAAATTTTACTAATTCTTCACAGTTCGAGAAACTTGATTTGAAAGACGTTTCAAAAAAATTCAAAGTTGAAAATCCATTGAGTTTCAAAATTTCGAAAGTTCCGAAGCTTACAATGAGACGTTTCAAAATTTCAACATTTTTGATGTTGTGAAGTTTCCAAGTATTTAAAAAATTTTCCAAGTTCTAAACAATTTTGCTGATCTACAGTTTTCAAGTTTTGGATTTTTCAAAATTTCGGGATTTCCGAAAGTTTCAAAGTTCCAGAGAATTTTAAAGCTCGTGAAGTTTTGACATTAATTTGGTGTATCAAAATATCAAAAACTGTGAAGTTTTGGAATTTCCAAAAATCATATTATGTCCAAAATATCTTTTGGGTAAAACATGAACAAGTTTACGACGTTTTTAAGTTAATCGACGTTTCGAAAAACCTAGAAATGTCATGAAATTTCACAATAAAAAAAGCGCAACAACCCCACGAAAACTTGTCAGCGACGATTATTATCGTACGAAAAAATTCGCCCCTTTAACCAACCGGCAAATACAGTTCCCCGCAAATTCCATAACGAGATGTAAATTGTCGACGGGAAAGCATTATTCGTTTTTCCCTCATCACAACTTTCCAGGAATATAACTCCTCTCTGTTTTTGTTGTGAATTGGCGAGTTTTACTGTTTTGCGTCGTAATAGATTTGCATTTGAATATTTTGATGGGCTTACGCGAATGATGAGCTGAAAAGTTGTTTCGATTTGCATAATGATTGTTGGTAGAAACTCCGGAGATGGGGAAAATTCGCGCCAGTTACCGCGGATCGTAATTCAAATTATCGCGGTGGTTTTTTCTTTCGGGAAAGTTTTTTGCCGTATAGTTGAAACTTGTGGATGTTTTTAGATTGCTCACGATGGAGAAGTTAACGCCGTGAAGTGGTCTTCGACGGAGCGAATTCTCGCGACCGGTGGTGCGGACCGGAAAGTCAAGCTGTGGGACATATCGAAAGGTACGGAAATGGATGAAGAAACGATGGTTCGAGGCTTGTTACGCGATATTCGACGGGCTTTTTTTCGGCGAATTGTTGAAATGCCGAATTTTTGTACTTTCGGGCGGTGTGTGGATCTGTGAAATTGATTTGAATTCGTCGACATTCAAAAATTGGAATAATTATGAAGGTTTTCGAACATTTTGAAGCTTTCGAATGTTGCTATTATTATAATCTGAAAACTTGTTGACGTGCTTAAAAACGTCGAAATGCCATTCTTGAATATTTCGAAATTCCATAACTTTTATTACCTTAGAACTCTGTAATTCGAAATTCTCCAAGTTTCGAAACTCCCAAGACTATACAATTTCTGAATTTCAAAATGCTTGTCAATTTTGAAAACCTTGAAAATCCAACCAAATTTTTCAAAACTTTGAAATTTAGAAAATCTCAAAATTCCTAGGCTTTCAAAATTCCAAATACATCGAAATTTTAAGAATTTTGAATATAATAAACCAAAACAACTTGTAAATCCAAAAATTCTGCTGAACGTGAAAAATTTTGGACATTCTTAAACTTCGAAATTTCATAACTTACAAAATTTAAAACTTTCATTACTTCAGAACTTTATAAGTGCTAAAAAATCCAGAACTTTCAAAATGTTTAAAGTGTCAATACTTTACAGAGTCTAAATATTCAAAATCTTAGAAATTTCAAAAATTCATCCCAATTTGTCAAATTTCAAACTTCAACAAAAGTCTGAAACTTTGAAGTTTCAAAAATTAAAAACTTCAAAGCTTCAAAAACTCATAGGCTTGAAAAATTTTCCTCATAACTTGAAAACGTTTGTAATTTACATAATTTACAAACTCCCAAAACTTAACAACCTTCGAACTTGATTGTAACGAATATTTTCAATTTCTTAAATTGTTGAATAATTATCGAAAATTATTTCGATAACTCGAACTGACGAAATTCTCGAATGTTATTACTACATTTTCGAAAAATGCGAACGACATAAAAAACATCGTAGGAAATCTTTATAGAAACCTCGTATTCGTAAAATGATTATTTTTCCACTAGTTGCGAAATGTACTTACTGTTGAGCTATTGGAAAAATCGCTGTTATATACGTCAGGGCAATAAACAGTTTTTATCGCCCTCCTTCATTTCCCTTCGGTGTATAAATATTATACTCGCCATGGAGAAAAAGTTGTTTTGTAAAAAACTTTTTCTCCCTAGGTGCGTAATATACTATTCCATGGGGAAGTGTATTTTTGTGGCTAATTTAAATGAGCTGTACGAGACGTCATCGCGACTTTTCACGAAGAGAAGGTGACACGTAAATAATTGCATCGGGAAAAGTGAAGTGGCTGTATCGACAAGGATGGTAATAAATGTGACCTTGTCTTGCTGCCGCGGCATGAAACCCATGTAAAATCAGCCCTGCGAAAAAGGAAAGGGAAAGGGCGCTCACGTTCGAGACTCGTTATTCGGTAATCGGGGAAACTTGTTGCGCGCGGTCGCGAATCGAGGGCGAAGCGACGCCGATTGTCATAACGAAACGCCGAAGATAAGGGGCGCTCTTGACGCGGGACTGAATTATTTAGTCAGGTGGAAAAGGTATCAACAGGTATTGCAGCGCGTCGCGCACGTCCCATTAAAATGAAAGCAAACGCGAAATTCGCGAACCGAACGTCGCTGACGAGATTTGTTGAAGCAGCGACGAAGTTGGGGAAAAACAAGGTGGCGGGGGGGGGGGGGGGGGGGGCGGGGGGGGGGGGGGGGGGGGGTTCACCCCCCCCCCCCCCCGAAGGTTCAAAGTTCACATTATGATTCTGAAGTTGTAATAAAATTAGGAATTCGTAGTTCAGAATACTGGTGAGAACTTTAAAACCAAAGTTCAAAATTTGTAGTAGGTACAACGTTCGAATTCGAAGTTCGAGGTTTACAATTTTTTAAGTTTACACTTCAGATTGAGAGTTCGGAGTTGAAGATTCGAATTCGGGGTCAGAATTTTTGAGTTTTCATCGAATGTTGTAATTTGAAGTTCACAGTCGAAAGTTAAAATTTGAAGATTGACGTTTGAAGTGGAAATGTATAGTTTCGAATAGTACTTGGAACCTACAGTAATTCAAAGTTCGAATTCGTAATATGAAATTTAACGTTTCAAGTTAATGTTTGAAGTTCATATTGGAAGTTTAAAGTCAGAGTTGAAAGTTTGGAGTGAAGAGTTTGAATGTGAAGTTTGTAGGTTGAAGTCCAAAGTTAAAGTTCATATTTCGAAGTTCAAGTTCGAACGAGAAGGTCATACTCGAAGTCTAAAATTTGGATTCGAAATTTGGAGTTCATATTGAAAATCTGGAGTTCAGAATGAAAGTTTGAAGTTTAAAATCAAAGTTGAAAGTTTGGACTGACGAGTTTGAATGTGAAGTTTGTAGGTTGAGGTTCAAAGTTGAAGTTCAGATTTTGAAGTTCAAGTTCAAACGTGAAGTTCACACTCAAAGTCTGAAATTTGGATTTGAACTTTGAAGTTCATATTGAAAATCTGGAGTTCAGAATGAAAGTTTGAAGTTCAAAATCAAAGTTCGATATTCGAAGTTCTAATTTTATGTTTGAGGTTAAATAAGTTCGAAGTCCGAAGTTTATGTTGAAATATGAAGTTTGATGCTTACACTTAAAGTTTGAAGTTAGAATTCAAAGTTTCATGTTTACATTAGAGACCTGTTTTTATAAGAATGGCAGTTTGAAGCTCAAAGTAGAAGTTTGAACTTCAATTTGAAGTTTGAAGTTGAACGTTGAAATTCGATGAGGTTCGAGGTTCACATGTTCAAAATTTAACGTTAAAACTTAAAGTTTGAAGTTTCGAATTAGAAATTCAAGTTCCAAATTCGTGTGTGAATCCAACGGTACAGTTCGAAGTTTCGAGCTTCAAGTGGACATTTCGAGTTTCAAGTTCGATGTTGAAATTCGTAATTTCAAGTTTGATGTTCAAGTTATAAGTTTCAAGATTAATATTTAAATCTTGAGTTCCAAGATTGATGTTCATATTTGAAGTATATAGTTTAAGGTTCAAAATTTTTCACAATGAACTCTACTTTATCCATAATTGACTCTAGTTGTAGTGTTTATAAAAGATCTCTCGAAAAATTGAAAAATGACATTCAATATAGCTTGTAAATGCTAATTTCACGTCAATCAATATGAAAAATATCAATATGATGTACATAAAGATTTTGACAACACCCCCCGAAATATTTTTCTGGATCTGCCCCTGGTACTTGGCTTTTTTGGCGTCATTATCGTTGATTACTTTGGGAGTGATGGAAAACATGAAAGTTTGAATTGTGTTGGTGTTGGGCTGATTGGAAATTGATTGATTAAACGTGTGGAAGTGTTCACTGGAAGTCGAGAACTGCAGGACTGAAGTAACGCAAATAAAGGCTGAAAAAACGCGAAATCTTCGAAGAGTTATTTTAAAAAGGGCCGAAACGTCTTGCTTTCGGAGTGAAAGACAAGATACAGGATACCACGCAACCGACGACTGGGCAAAATGAAGACTTTCGGAATCCAGGAGAAGACACTGTGCTGGATTCGCGCATTTCTTGGAGGTAGGATTTTTGGTGTGCGAGTTGGACCAACTTTTCGTCCTTAACACGAGGGATTTGAAAGAACTTTTGGACTGGACTGGACTTGGAGATGAAAAAGATGCTCTTAATATCGTTTGCAGTTTTTGTTGTGAATTTCCGACGAAAATTTTTATTTTAGCATTTTTAAAGATTATAAAAATATTGTAAATTTTGGAAATTTAAATAATTTAGAAAATTGTAAGGATTTGAGGAAGTTTGAAAATTTCGAGAATTTCGAGGATTTTCAAAAATTTGAGGATTTTGGAAATTTTAAAGATCTCGGAAATTCCAAAAATGCTCAAAATTTAGAGAAGTTTGAATATGACAATTGTGGAAATTTCACGTATTTGGCGATGGTCAAAATAATTTGAAAATATTTCAATTTTCATAAATTTTGTGGATTTTAGAAATTTAAAAAATTCAGAGAATTGTAAGGATTGGAGAAAGTTCGAAAATTCCGAGAATTTCAAGAATTTTGAAAAATTTGGAAATGTTGAAAATTTTTTAGATTCTGGAAAGACCAAAAATGTTTAAAATTTCGAGAATTTTGAATTTTATGAAAACTGTGAAAATTGTACGTTTTTAATAATGGTTAAAATAATTTAAAAATATTCAAATTTTCGTAAATTTCATAAATTTTGTGAATTGTAGAAATTGCAACAATTATGAACAACGAGAATTTTGGAAATTTCCCAGATATTGAAGAAAAATTTTGTTGACCCAAATAATCTTGAAAACTCTGAGAATCCGGAAGTACCGAATTTAAAAATTGTATGTGTGTTAATTAACTCACAAGATTGTAAATATCCAGATCGGGCCTATCAGCCACATATAGCTGCGGCCCGAATGTAATATAACGATGAAAATAAAATGTTGAATCCATATGAATTACATTCCCGCAATATTCCATCCTTTTCACCTGTCACATCAATTTTTTTCCGAAACGAAACGAATGAGATTTACATTCGTTTGAACGATCAGTTCCAATTTTCCCAGAGAGACGATTTATGAAGTGGAATATGAAAAAAGCGTAAAAATTTTATGCGAACAGAACAGCGCATTCCTGTTCCACTAAAATGATTCTTTTTCCATTTTCGAAATAATGGCTTCATTTTTTTTGTTCTTTTTTTTCGGAATATTACATTTATTCATAGCAACGCAAATGCGAAAAATCGTATTTGCGTTGAAAAAATCGAGCGAATTCCGGCATGAGAGTCAACATTCTTTTATAATGAACAGATTTTTTCGCAAAATGGAATACATCACATTTTTCTGGTGCGCACGTTCTTCGTCACAAGATCCACTTAAAAATACTCTAGATCCACCAAGATCTACTTAAAAATACACTAGATCTATCAAGAGCTACTCTAGACCCACCAATATCTACTTGAAAATACTCTAGACCCACCAAGATCCACTTAGAAATACTCTAGATCCACCAAAATCGTAAAATGCCCGTTTTTCGTATCATAGAATAATAGTCGTACGTCAAACGTCGAAAAAGCGCGATTTTGAATTCGTGTGTTGATTATCCCTCGCTAAGCCATAAGCATTGAATAAAAAGTCGGTTGTTTTTTCAACAGGTAGCATAATATAGTATTTTCGGAGTCCATTCGCCGAAACTTGTTGTACTTTTGCACTATGTACGTAGGACTATTGCACCGGAACACAATGCTAGTGTGACGGCGCAAAAATGACGATAGTCTTTATCGCCGCGCTCAAAGCTCACGATCAGCGCGGGCAATCGAAAGTACTAATCGATTAATCGGCAAGTTCTAGATTTGTCACAAGAGCGGGGCTCGGGAATTGACCGCACGAAAACCCAGCAACGTGAGATTCTCGGCCCTTGCGCTGACCTTTGATACCGCGCTGCCCCAGATGGGAATAAAGTTGTCACGATCGGGAATTGGGCCGCGCCAATAAATGTCTCATTGTTTCATAACCCGTTATAGGGCGATAATTAGAATGACCGCGTCCGCGATCGTTTCGAATGAACGGACGGATTTTGAAGAGGTTTAGAGGGACATTTTATGGGCTGTTTCTGTCTAGAATGGTCGAAAGGTTTTTTTTTTTTTTTTTTTTTTTTTTTTTTTTTTTCTCTTGAAGAAATCTGTAGCGTTTTCTCCCGGGTTTTTGAGCACCGGAAAAAGTTTGTAAATCTTGTGATTTTCATGGAATTTCGGTTTTGATCATGGAAAATGAATGAATTCTATGTTGAATGTTGATAATCTTTTAGGAATTTATGCGTGAGTATAGAAGGTTTGAAGTTGAGATTTTTCAAGTATTGGGAGTTTGAAGTTTTTACGAATGTTGATAGATGAAGTTTGTGTGAATGTTGAAGTTGAGCAGCATTTGGAAGGTTTGATTGAAGTTTTAGAGTTCTTGGAGTTTTGAAGCTTTGGAAATTTTGGAAGTTGGGGCATTTTGAAGAATGGTGAAGTTTTTGAAATTTCATTAGTTTTTGTATTTTTGAGTTCTTAAGAATGTCGAAGAATTTTGATTTTTTGAGACTTATATGAAAGCTTCGGAAATTTTTGGGATTCTGGAATTTTGAAGTCTTGGACGTTTTGGATGTTTTTTAATATTGAAGGTTTTTTCAATGTCAAATAATTTTGGATTTACCATTTTTGTAATAACAGAATTGTCAAGTTTTGGAATTTTTGAAGTTCTGTAGTAAATTCTAAACTTTTGTAGCGTAGATGTTAAAGATTTTTTGAAATTTTGAGACTATGTAGAATTTTTCGAATTTGGAATAATTTTTAGGTTTGGATCATTTTAATGTTTCGAAGTTGTGAAGTCTTGGAATTTTCAAAGTGTGAAAATTTCTAATGTATAAAGCATAAATTTTTAGCAATTTTGGCATTTTGAAGTTCTGACAGATTCTGACTAATTTCGAAGTTTTCGAGCATTTCAAAGTTGTGAAGTTTAAAATCTTTTCCCAACACCGTGGAAAAAATGCAATTTTCTCCACGTCTCAAAACCTCAAAAATCGCATTTTCTTCACGTTGTTGGAAAAAATATAGTCCTCAACTTGCGCAGAAGGGTTTTTTTAACGAATGTGATTTCAAAACTCTCCTTCGGCTCGTCTTGCAGACCTCACATTCGTAAAAAAAGCTTCTTCTGCACTCATTGAGAAATATACTATTCCAGTCCACGCTTATACGTCCCCTTCTTTTCGTACCCACAAATCGCGCGGTCATCGAAGGCAATTATGATCAATTCCGCGTTCGCAATCGAAAGCGAATAAATACCCTGTAAAAGAGATACGAACGCAACATCCTTCGGGATTCACGATTCGGCGGTACGATACTGAAATGAGCCAAGTATAAATCTAATTAACTGCGGACAGGTTAGCGAGTCGTGCAGTGGCCTTTAATGTTCTCGAATTGAAATTATTGCAGGCTCGTACGAGTGCAAGGGGATGCTCGTGGGAAGCAACGCCGGTGTTATGTCCGTGGACTTCGACGCAACTGGTACCCTCATATTGGCAGCCTCTAATGACTTCGCCAGCCGCGTCTGGACCGTCGGCGACCTCAGACTAAGGGTGAGTACGACGCTTCTACCATTCTCAAAGACGCGAAAATTCCCCTTTTTTCGAATGCCCCTTTTTTCCCCTTCGCAGGAAACGGTGACTTTTCCGAGGAGGAATGCTAATGAACACGTCGCGATAAATGCGAGCGTCGAATAATATATTTCGCGCGCGGCTTATACGAGCCAATCATTGTACGTGGCCCTCGGGACGAGTTATTCGTTAGCTTGGGTCACGTTGTGTCAAGTACTTTACGACTTATTAAACGACGTGATTCCACTTGAGCGTCCTACTGCGCGAAATAACGTAATTGGGACGTTTGGTCGGTCGGGAAGAACTTTTGAACCCTTTTTTTGGGTGTAATACGTTTTCGTGGATGTTTATGGTTTGAGGGATTACGAGTTTTCTTGAGTTTATGGAGTAATGGAACAGTTGGAATGGTGGTTAGAAAAGAAGGTTTTTTATTAGTGCAGATATTTTTTGAATGAATTATTTGGAATTGTGACCAGAAACGATGGTTGAAAAAAAGTAGGGTAGAAAATTTATCGCCACCGTCTTGCGAAGTTCATTTGGATTCATGACGCGATCATAAACGTAATGACGCGACGTCATCGGAAAGCACCTAACGCGACGAACAGGCGCCACCGGGAATCGTTATTTTTTCGCCCCATTCGCCGGCGCTGTTTATTCCTCCCGACCCTTTTTGTTGGCATTTGCCTGCGCGGTTTTGATTCCTCTGACCCACTTTTTTCATCACAAAAGTCCAACCCCATCCAGCCACCTCGACGACTCGATTGACGGACTTTTATTTCCCTGCGGGAATGATTTCGTGAATAACGAGGTGATTTATTTCCCTTTGACGAGTCTACGCTATTTCTCACTTGGAGAACGTTTTCTGATATTGTCTTCCTTCTTTCTTCGATTATTTTTATGGAGAATCACGAAACTGAGATCAGGGGTCGTGCGTCTAGTATCTTATCCGGTATTTTGAAAAAATAACGGTCACCGGATACGATATATCTCGTCCAAAATATCGATATTCGATATCATCGAATGTTGAAAATATCGACAATATCGAATTATCGATAATATATAATATCTTCAATCGCATATAGATAGTATCAAATATCGGAAATATTGCATATCGAGAATACGTATCGATATTTAATGATCGATATCATCGAATTGTGTCAAAATATCGATATTGATAATGTCTGATATTCAAAAAAATGTCGGATACGATATCAGTAATGTCCGGTGTATTCACACAGTGAACAGATTTTGTAAAATATCGAATATCGAAAATAAAAAGTACAAAAATCACGACGTGGGTTCGAAAGTGCTTTTATTCGTTAGCTTTGGTTCCGAGGGTACGTCCAAGGTCGTGACTTCATTCCCAATGACGCGTAAAAGTACAGCGGATAAATCGAATGTAGGCTATAATTCCCGTAGAGCCGGGGCCGCTTCGACGGGGGTATTTATTCTCCTCCCGGGCACTTTTAGTTCCCCGGCTATGGCAAGGGAAGCGGGCTCGTAAAATTAATTAAATAAACAATGCGATTGTTCGGAGTCGGGGATTTTTTCCCCTCGTATCGAACTTCGAGAGCGGTTTTGATGATTTTCTTTTCCACCCCTCCTGCCCCCCCCCCCCCCTAAACCGGCACTTGAGATTTGTATTGAGATGTTCAAGTCCGGAGGGGCAATCATGGAGAAAGTTGGGAAAAACTTGATTACCAATGGGGAAAAATGCAGCGGAGCTACCCTTAAATCAAGATAAGGTTGTGAGGTTCTATTCAGCGCTCCGTGGGTTATTTTACTTTGGAAAGTTTGGGGTTGAGTTGTACGTTTTCGGAATTGATTCGTGGGAAGCGATATCTCGTTACGGTTACTTAGATTTCATCGCGGGCTTCGGATCGTAAGTCAACACTTTTCCCTTGGTTCGTTGGCTTTTTCGATTGAGTTTGAATATTGTGTTTGCTTGATTTTCGGGAAACTATGTTAGGTCTTGTGGGTCGGCCAGTCATTGCCGAAAATTCTAAGACATCTTCGAATACATTGGAAACACTCGGGTAATTCCCGTTTGTAAAACCTGTCACAAAATCCATTTCATTTGGGATGTAAAAATGCGCGACTCGTTAATTAGTGGCGAACTTGATAAATTTCCGATATCACGATTTCCCGGTCAAAGGTGAGCGGTAGACTCGAAGGGAATCGATCAATTGTTCCCGCGGTCTTCCGTGGCGTCGAATGCCCGCTTGAAACTCGAAACGAGATGCTGATCCAAGTTTCCTTGTTCCCTTCCGGGGTTTTCTCATTATGCACTCGGCGCGTCTTAATCCGCTACTAATGAGTTACAGCTATCGGCTGACCCAAGTTGTGAGAGGTACGTACGAGAATTGCCGTACGGGCGAAAAAGTTGGAGGAAACAAAACGTGTTTGACGTGAATTTTATAGGTTATATGGACAGTGATTGTCGAGCGGAAATTGTCGTCTTCTGCCTATTTTTAGTGCAGAATCTTTGAGTAGTTATATCGTAGTAGAAAAAAGTTGATTTAAAAATATTTGAGTGTAATCTGATATTTGGCTGTCGAAAAAAGCAGAAATTTATGATGTTTTGAATATTGGTGTGCAATATTTGAAGAATACGAAAATATGCGTACTGTGCGTCATTTTAGAGTTGATCCGAATCCGTCGTAATATTGAAAAATGCACATTTCCCGGAAAATACGCGATTCCGCGAACCTGCTCGCAAATAGTTGAGTGAGGTAAAAATTTTGGCGCTGAAGGCTAGACGGGAAAGAAAAACTCGGAGATGGTTGCGACTTTGACACGTTGTAATTTTCGGTTTGCAAGAGCCAGGGGCGCGCAGCTTGCTTTAAACGGAATCGCATTCATCTCGAGCTGAGGTAATTACGCTAGAAAATTACCGCATTTACATTTCTAATAGGTGTATACAAATAGGAATGTCTAGCAATCGAGCGAGGCAGAATCTGGGAAGCCTCGCGATTCATGATTTTGGGATGATTCTGAAAATTGGTGCATTAAAAGTTGGTTGAACTCTAAAATGTTTCGAAATTCTTGAAACTCCGAAATTTGAAAATTTCCGAAACTTTTGAAACTTGGGTACTTCATATTTTTTTTAAATTCTAGAACATGGAAAATTTTCCAAGCTTGTAAAATTCCGAAATTTCGAAAATTCAAAAACGTCACAAATAAAAAACTTCGACATTGATCTAAATTTGTCAGAACTTAAATTCTCCAATTTTTAAAATTCCGAAAGTATAGAAGTATTGAAACTTTGAAAAAACCCTTTTTTATTTGAATTTTAGGGGGGGGTGGAGGTTCGACATTGATTTTCTCTTGAACGCTGGAACTTTATTGAGAAAAATTATACTAAAGAAACTTCTCCCGGAATGAAACATTTCATCAGATTTAAAATTTGAAAATAAAATTTCATGTTAAATACTATATTCATCAAATACTTACGAAGTCAATATTATTTTGAATACTGTACTTATTCAACAGTGAAAAGAAACCAATTTAAACATTTCATCTCGTTCGTGCGAGCAGTTTGAATCGTCCTGTATATTTCTGGCGAATGTTACGAGTAAAATTAGACTAATAATTCCATATCATTTTATTGGTCACATAAAAAAAATTTCCAATTCTGTATTACGTCGAAAGTATTAATATTGAGTCCGTAAAATATTAACCGACTTTCAGGGGAAAACATTACTTGATTAATGGGTTTTCCTCCCTGAAATTTTCTTTTTTTTTTTCACGCCGTTGCCGCAAGTGACGCGGAAAAGCCAGGGGAATTTTCAATATTTGCGTTTCCAAGGCTCGCGACAAAATATTGGCCCGTAAATTGTTGGGCGGTGATTCTTTATCGCGATTACTTTTATGGGATTAATCGATAAACCCGGCGCGGCGCGAACCCGTAAAACACTAGCGATATAGAGAAAATTCGAAGCTCTAATAAATTGAGGCTGAAATAGTTGAGGGCGCTCGAATTTACTAGCAGTTTTCTGGTTTTAACTTTTCTATTCAATCAATCCGCGCAGACGAGAGGGAGAATAAAACGATGTAGGAGCTTAAAAAAGCCGATTCGACGTGGAATGGTCGAATCGGAAAGTGGGTAAACAAAACAGCAGATGCAAAAAAAGTTTTTTCTTTTTTTCGTTTGAAATTTTGAATGGCAGAGTAGAAGCATCCAAAGCGGAGCACTGTTGTTTTTAGAAATCGAATAAAATTGAAATATTCCACCAATGCAGTTCGGCTGTATTTCCAATCGAATCGAAAAAGTTGAACTCGAATTCATTGTTGACGAAAATGAAAAATTCATTTCTGTTATCGATCGCATCAAAGTTGGTTTCATTCGATGGTTTTATTCACTCTTCGATGAATAGGGATGATTATAGTCGACTTTCCATGATGCTTGCGTGATTCCCAAGTTTGGAATCAGGAAAAAATAACGCATAGCGGCTGATACATTGTTATGTGGCGTCCAAGTTTTTGCTGTGGGTAATTTTCTTTATTTTTTCGATCGATTCGTCTACTCTTGAAATAAAATCCACTCCCAAATTCAAAGACGTACGTTGAAGTTGTTTCAGTTTCTATACTTTCACTCTACTTCTCTTTTGCGAAAACGTTTCTCTCGACTCTCAGGTTTGCCTCAATCGTTGAATACTTTACCGCGTTAATTAAGACTTTTTTCAACTCCGCGTCGAATGGCTGGGGCAGTGCTGTTTGTTGCGAAAAATAACCTGATCACCGACACCGAGCGAGTCGTGTTTAGATGGCGGAGCCTTAATTTCTAATTAGTCTTCGGCTTCGACACCTACGTAAGAGCGCATTGGATTCCCTTGAAGCGAGCGTGGCTCGTACGAGTGCTTTTCAAGTTTTCGACTTTTCATATTGTATTATCGAACCCACAACTTTGTTACTCGAGAAGACTTTCCGAGTTTCTCACGGAATTTCGTGGCCGTTCCCCACGGGACGCGACATTTCGGTGATTTGTAAGATTTTCTGGAGGAAAAAGGTTTTCGTCCAGAAAACCTCTCAAGAGTCGATCTATTGCAATTTGTAAATTTTCGGCAGATGTTCAAAGTTCTTACGGAAAAAATATTAGAAAACCACGAACATGACACGTTGAAAATGTTTTCTTCGTTCGTTGAAGTCTCTAATTGCAAATTGTTGAAAAACAATGAAATCAGACATCCGAAGATTCTCTTCCCCCATCCTCCCGAGCCCGAAGCGACAGGGAAAACTTTGCCGCGAATCTCCGTATTCCGACAATTCCTGTTTGTGAACTAATTAATTCTCGACGGGAATCGAGCCAAATTCGGCACTCGATCCCCCCTGCCCCGGAAATTCGGCAGCGACGTCGTAGACGCCCTGATTACATAGCCGAGATGTCTCCCAAGTGCATCGTTTACGGCGAATCAAATAAGCCCCCGTATAGCGCGCGGATTAAAGAAACATTCCGGCGGGAAAATTTATCGGTTCCTCCGAACTTTCGGCATTTATCCGTTAGTTGTTCTGAATCGTCGTCGTCGAAGAATGTATCTCAAAATGGAAAAACCGTCGGGGAAACTATTCTTCGGGAATAATTTCTGTCGCGGACAACTCGTCGTTTCACGTCGCTTTCGCGCCAAGATTGCATTCCTGGCGATTCGCGCGATTTTCAAATGAACTGGCGCTCTCTGATTCGAACGGGTCCGATTTGGCATGAGTATTTCAGGAATTTAATCAATACCGCGAGTTATAAGATGCTGTTGGATGTGAGATGGATTCGAACGGAAATTATTAGGAATTTTTGTTCATGGAGTGTGCTCTTGATTCGCCAGTTTTAAGATTGTGAAAACTTGAGAAATACTTGTGGAAATGGGTATTTTGTTGTATCAGTGAACGGGAAATTTCTTTGATGTTCACCATAAGATTGCTGACTGAATAGTTATCCGGAAAAATAAAGATATTTAATTTTTCATCGAAGCATTCAGCTACTTGGGAAATTAATTTCGTCATAACCGAATTACTATTTCATACACCCGTTGCGTGCATGCATGTAGAAATGGACTCGAATTTGCCGTAACTGTAATACGAGTTTATCGCGTTCCCGATCAATTGGGTGGATGAAAAACGCTTTTGATGGATTTTCCTCGATCCCAAGATTCCCGATAAATATTCATGATAACTAATAATTATAAGAACTACCAACCAAGTAGGTAAGGATCATTTGATATTTGTGACTCGTTACATTTATATTCATCGCGTTATAAAGTTGTTGCGCTCGTTGGAGCATTCATTAATGACGGGGAGATTATCTCTCGGGGCTTTTTATGTGTCGAGCTGTTTCACCCGTCATTAGGACGTTTCCCGTTTTTTGACATTAAGAAAACGCGTGTCTCAATTAGTACAAATAGGACTTCACGAAATGTCGCTTTATATTTATCACTATCGACTTTAGTGGCCATCTTGTAAACGACGGCAAATGCATCTTGTAATCGTTAAATTGAATTTTTCTTCCACTGTCGTCATTTGATTCGCATCTTATCCATTCGAACGCTGATGTGGTACATTCGATGTTATTTCCTGAATAGCTTTTATCGTTGAAGTTGAAGTTATACGATTTTTCATGATAAATGTTGCTGGTTGGAGTCATTGGATGGAATTGAATGATATCATCATTATTTGTACGTACGTAGGGGTGGTTGTTTCTTCTGCTGATTACGTTTTGGTATTTTTACTTATTTAGAAAGAGAGAAAAAGAGAGTACATAATAATTGTCAGTAGATGTCATTTTTACAGTATTATGTGGTCATTTACATACGATATTTTCGTAGGTAAGTGATTACATCCATTTATGGACTTTTTATGTGATGAAAATGAAATATTCATGCAATTTTTCGGAATATTCGAAGTTTAGTGTGTGCACATTCTCTGCACGCGAGGTTGTATATTTTTCATCTCTCTACGATTTGATACATTCATGATCCACTGTCGTTTTTTCCGATGTATGATAATTCAGTACGCATCTTATATTGACACAGGAGAATAATCCGGAGAATACAATTTCGTGCACGCAAGATACGGAGAAGAATTCGAAAACGTTATTGACTTTTTTCCGGTTCTGATTCGTGAAAAATATTCAATAACGATTTCGGTTTCCATATTTTTGTCAAAAGAATTAACTTTACAATGCGAGCCGTTTTTTTTTATGTCGAACGAAGCCCCTTAATGGATAGGTAGTGGAAGTCTGATGTGGTCGATATTCCGAGTTAGTAACTTGAAATTAAAGGCTGTTGGAGGTATTATAATCGAAGCTGAAGCTTACTCGACTAGACAAATAGAGAATGCCAAGACTCAAAGGTAAAGGATGATGCAATAGTTACTCGCAAAGCAGATATGAACATGTACCAAAGCTTGTAACTAACGAGCTAGATAAACAACGAATATACGGTTCGATCACGAATTGCTTTTTGGAATCTGTACTAATTTATGAATTGTCACTTTTTCGTGTGACGTGTTTTTTCTTGCTCAAATTAGATGTCGTGGATTCGTACTCATTTTATATTTCATCCGGTTTTTACACTTCAGTGTACAGTGTTTTCTGCCCTTCTACTCTCTTTTCCTGCTTCGTTACCCAATTGGATTTTCCGGGAATTGAAATTGAATATTCTCGACGTTGCTTGATAGACGTAACATTCTGTTACATAATAATATACATTTCTTTTGTAATGGAAAATGCTTTGTTGTTCTAACATTTTGTTCCTCTATTATTTCGTACTTGGTTTTCGTAAACTCGATGGAAATGAAGAAACTTTTTGATTTATTCATATAGTCTTTATTTATTCCCGAGTTTTCTGTTACAGCACTTTTTTCAAGTGACTAGATCCTTTTTTACTTCTTTAGCAGACAATTTCCATCTTTCTATTCATTTATAGTAGTTTCGATCATGAATATGAAAGTCAATGAATTTTTAATGAATATGAAAGAATTGTGTGAATTCCGTGCATTTTTTGTAAGAGACTGCCAATCACATAACAATAAAATTTTATGTCTTATTAGAATCGTGATCTGTCGAAGTCTTAAGATGCAGAAATGAAATTTTTGCTTGTCTGGACTTCTGTCCAAGGCCTCGACTCGAAAATACTTATCCACTCTGAATTTTCGGAATATGCACGATTTCTCTTTGAGTACGACAAATCGTTCATTTCGATTATACTTATTTCGAAGTACATCATTTTTTTCGCAAATCGAATTCCTCCCTCCTTTCGATCAATTATATTGGACGGATAAGTCACGTCCATTTTATCCACCATGTTAAATAACTTGAAGTTAATCAACGATTGAAAACTCGAACTGTTCATTGAGATCTTAGTGACGAAAGTTTCGGACCCATGCACTGGTGAATGTGGTTACTTAGTTAGGCTCCGGAAGTTTCTGGCGGCAGGGAAAAGCCATCGGGCCGCGTGCGGCCAGTTAAAGCCGAGCTGGCACTGGGTACTTAATGCTCCCCGGGAACTCTTAGATCTCGAGTATCACTCCTTGGAGACTTCCTCGCTCTCTACCCCTCGCGGGCAGATGAATCGCCGCGAACCCGAGGCGAGAAATCGAATGGGAAAATGGACACATGGGGAACGCTTTCATCGGCGCCACTCTAAAGAATTACAAAATTCTTCGTGGGAACGTCGGTTTTTAATTACATTAATAATTGATGGGGTTCTTTTTTCTCCTTCGACTCGGCTCGCGCGTTTCTCTTCGTCATCCCTTTGTAAAAGGCGGAGGGATGATTGGTCGTACGGAAGAGGTGCATCAATGCAATTAATAATTCATCGAAAAATTCGTCGTGTGGAAACTCAAAGCTTTTCCTGCTTTTTTTGATTCCATGAAATAACAAGAGAGGTTATTTTATCTTTTGATTACTTTTGAAGGGTATTCCTCGTGTAAAGTGAGGGTGATTCCGAGGCAAATGAGTTATTTACTTGGTTTATAGTGAGGGTTATGACGAAATTGTGTACATCGTATGGATCTTTCGAAATAGAACGATAGTTGCCACTTTTAGGGAGATGTAATAAGTCGACAGCGAGAAAAATGATGACGGACACTCGTATAATCGAAATGTGATTTCGTCCGTGAATAGGAAATCACTGGTGCCGGGGGTTCTGGCCGCGAGATAAACGCGGTCAATGTTTCCATAAGGTGATTGCGTAATTCCAACAACTGACGCGCGAAGATCAAGCTTCCGATCGGGTAACTCCAATAATAAAATAGTTTGAATAGAAGAGTGATCACGGAAATCGAATGATATTACGTTTCTTGAAAAATGAACAGCGAAATATTGCCCGGGGCGATGTGAATGCTTGATTGAGTATTTCCCCAAGTTCAGAGCAACGGACTGAGCACAAAGGCTAAGCGCATCAATAACGCATTCCGCTTATCCGAACCCGACTGCAAGATACTTGATACGAGATACTGGGGGGAGTTAAAAATTGCGAATTTATCGTGGCATTGGAACAATATTCTGTATGAGGATTGATTAAATAGAAATTTCGTGTTGGCTGGGCAGATGGACGAATCGAAGATCTTAAAAGTTTTGGTTGAAAGTGTTTTGAGTTTCCAGAGGTAGTACTTTTTTCACTGAGCGACCTCTCAGTGGAAAAAATTGGAGCGTTAACGAAAGTCTCTAAAGCTCTCGAAGTTGGTATCGCTGAACCTAGAGAGGATCAGGGTCCAGGGGAAATGTGTCGCTCCGGCGATGTGTACTGTTATAAGCTTGTGCCAGTAATGCCAAGCACTCCCGAGCCAATAATAGATTGCCACGAGCCATGTCCGTGAAGCAGCGATTTGTTTATAATACACATTCGTCTCGCGAGGCCCCTTTTTTCCTCGTTTCGTCCACCTTCGGTTCGATATTCTCTTGCTTCCTCAGGGGGGCCAGGGAGCGGCGCACCCGAGTGAGAGAAATTGAGTCGTTGCCCGCGACGGGAAATAGTGATAGATAAGGGTAGCATTATTTATACGTGCGGACTTTTTGTTCTTCCCGAATGCGCGCATTTCTGATCTCATCGTTCGCTTTTTCTGTGGTTTTTTCGTCTCTTGCTTTATCTTGATGCGCTACAAATTGGATTGTCCACGCGGAGAGTAGCGAAAAAATGAGGACGTTGAAAGCTGAGGAGGGAAAGTTCTTGGTTTTTAGATTGTGATGCATGTTTAGTGGGTTTTCTCGGGAGGGTTGTGGTGTTTTTCTTTGTTTTACAAAGTTAGAGACGAACGGAAGAATGATTCCATTGGTTCGTGAGTATGGATGTAGATGATTTTTGGAAATGGTTTGGACTTCTTATGGAATATCGATTTTCTCGATATTTTACGTGATTTTTTTGTTAGTGATACTATTTTTTATTTTGAACGAATTACGATAATAATTGCACTTATTTAAAAAAAACTGTCGATTCATCATTATTATTTCGTTAGTTCATTATTTTGATGAAATCATAAATGTCGCACGCGCACGTCGCGAAAATGCCTGTTTTTTTATCTCCACCGGGATGAAAAAGCGCGACGTTGGGAAAAAGTACTGGAGGGCCGAGAACGTCGTTATTTTATTAGTGAACCGGTGACCAAAGTTTTAATGAGGTTTTTTTTTTTTTTTATTCCGAAGTCATCCTAGCACAAAGAAATGTGGCGGCAATAAAAATATCGTGAAAACTTCCATCTGCGAGGCTTTTGAAAAAAATCACGCCAGTCGCATTAAATTTCAGCGGCGATTTTAATTACATAAAACAATAGAATTGCCTCTGGAGATTTTTTTACCGCAGAAAAAGATCCTTGCATATTGAACGAGTCACGAGGTTTTTGCTCTGCTTGTTTTGTTACGGAAAAATACGATCGCTTTTCATTGTTAAATAAAATAAAGGGAAATGTGTAATTACTGTGTCCGAAGGAACGTGATCGTAGTGCAGAATTTACGCTAAGATTGTTAGGCCGAGAATGCGGGGGCGTTCTCGTGTACCGCGTACATTCTGGCTGTTTTTAATTATGATTCGATCAAATTTAGATTTTTTAAACCCTTAATAAAATCATGCAAGTGGTTTTTAGGTGGGAAAAATTTATCCAAAACCCTTAGAACTCATTTAACTTGTTGAAGATTTTTCGTAATTAAATAAATTTTGATCACGTACATTGTTATTAATAAGGATACAAAAAATTTATCTAGAGTGCTTGAAATTATTTTCAAAGTTTTTTATCTCGAATTTCGTAACAGTTGAAGAGCCTCTTATACACGTCACGAAAGTCCGAACCATTTTACGTTCAACCCTTATTTTCATTTTTATCCCTCACAAAATTCACGTGGAATCGTATTTCACGTCATCGAAAAATCTCGTTGGTTTGCGAACAGTCGACGAAAAATTCCAATCACATTGTCGAGACCGTATTTTTCCGGAGAGGGAGGGGGGGGGGGGGAGAAGGACGGGCGGGAAGAGAAGTATGTTACGACGGTAACGATAAGGGATTGAGCATAATAGCGGCCCGCGTCCCACGAACGCAGCCGCGGTAGCATGAAAAATACTAATGGGATGAGGTCATCTGGGGGGTGGAAGTAAATTTCGCAGGTGGATGGGGAGCACAAAAGATAAGAGCGCGCGCAGTCGGTGGTTTAGGACGTTATACACGGACCGCGTCCCGCCGAGTGATGTAGTTCGGATTCGAATTGAGCCAGCCCCGGTATAAAAATGTGGGAAAGGGCCAGAGCATGTCGACCATTCAGTACCCCGTGTCCGCTGGATTTACTGGCGGCTCCAAGTCATTATATTTTGACGGCCTCGTAACTAGAAGAAAATAGCGAGGGGTGTTCTGTGGAAACGGATTTATGGTTCTCTAAAAAATTTTCGATCGAGGAAGAGATCTTTTTTAGTGTTCCTTAAAGTTTTATCCGCCAGTTGGAAATTGGTTGTTGATCTCATCATCTGGTGGCAAATGACAGGGGAGAAAAAATTCTGTCTGCGATTGTGTAGCGATCAATTAGTTTTATATCCATCAGCGAACCTTGTGATGAAATTGAAATCTTCTTTAGACCCTTTATTTGAATTACCAAGCCTTTTTCATTAAACTGTATTACAGGTGAATTTTTCTATTTTCGAAAAACACGAGCTCGTAATAAGAAAAGCTCTCGTCCGTCAGACTTGACTACCTCGCAAAAGGGATTTCTCAGTCTTTCGCGAGGCGTTTTCTGATTCGCCGCTTCGCGAATCTAATAATAAGCATCTTCAAGAATGGACTCTTCAAAAATCAAATATAGAGCTGACGAATTAATGGGATGCAAATTGCGCTTAAGCACGCTTTATACACACCCCGGCCTTCTTCCCGTATTTTCCCTTTGACTGCTCGTTCGAAAGTTCCTTGGGCTATGTGAATTTAATAAGCGCTATTTGGCTGTCCGTGGGTCTGTGCTTTCGCAACGACGTTTCTACACGTGTCCACGTTTTCGTTACATATTTTTAAAGGACTCGGGACTTCGATATGCAATTTCCGCAACTTTGCTACTACGTTTTCGCACCGTTTCATGTTTTGGTTCAGTTTTCTAACGACACCTCGACGCCAAAGCCAACACCCAAGTCATGCTAGGGACACTCAAAATGCGATGACGTCGTAATAAGGGTGCTTTAGTTATCTTCGATCATTTTGTATAGCTTTGTTTCGTTTATGTCTCCCAAGAGTTGACCAGCGATTTAATCGGAGTCAGTTTACGCCCAGGTTGACCGTCCAGTCCCATTTCGACCGATTTTATACAAACTTCTAGATTTTAATTGCTTTGATCTTGAAAAATTTTTTCAATTCGAATATTGTATGATCATTTTTAAGAGCCTGTCGTAGGTCCACAGTGGTTTGTCCATAAAACGTCGATTTACTCTCTAAACTCGTTTCAGTGCAATGCGGAACGTTGGTGAATCAGTAGATTTTGCCAATTTTGAGTTGAAAAAGAGTAGGTTTACCCTAAATATTCAAGACTGAGCATTCGGGTTGTCTGTAGTTTGAAAAAATTTGCGAATAATCCGAGGATGAAAAACTCGCTGATACCGCTGATATTGTCGATTCCGAGTAATTGGGTTAACGGGTGATGGGAAAAGTTGGTGCCCGTTGACGTTTTATTGTTCGCCGAATCCTCTGCATGGAAGTTTGGATCTAATGCAATTTACTCCACGTTTCTCATTAACCGAATTTATGGATGAGCGGGACTGGTTCGGGAGTGTCTTGCCTCGCGCGTTATATCGATTGTTCCTTCTAAGGAAATGATTTCTTGGGTAATAATTTTGCTCGAAATTCCGGATATTAAGGAAACGTAGTAAAAGCTCGGGAATTTCACGACTTTTCATTAAATTATAGGAATGTGATTAACTTCTGGTATGGGGATAATGTAATGGATCGACATGACCTTTTTTTCACGCCGTTCATGATTGACGATTCAATTTTTGTAAATTGTCATATCCAAAAGATATGTTTAAAAAAATGCCGTGCATTCACTAATTGAAGAATAATTGCAAACGAACACATTGTGTATTGTTAGTGAGAAGAAGAGTCAAACTCGACGAGCTTTTTTTTTTTTTATTTATTCTTAGTGAAGAAAAATGTCAATGCATTTATTTGATTCGTGTGTTGAATCGTAACATGCATGAAATTCAATTTCTAGAAACGCTGAATCTGTATGTAAATATTGCCATAGTTTAGAATGAACTGTTGTAACTGCTGATTCGAAAATACACAAGTTTGTTTAACCCGATTCCAGTCGCGCCAGATGCTTCTGAAGCAACTGATTAGTTTATATACATATTGATTGAAACATTTCATTGCCTTATCTGATGCGTAACGTACAACATGAGTACGCTGCTAACATTTACATAATCTGATTTGTTCTTGTCTGCCGTACTCATTCCTACAACATTCGCTTGATCTATTTCTAATTGAGTTATGTATTGGTTTTATGAATAATATTATGATCCGTGGAGTTTGGAAGAACAGTGCAGTTATAAAAGTGCAGCGGGAGATGCAACGGAGAAAACTCTCAGATAGCTCTTTACAAAATGTTTTAAAATTTTCAATTCCTTGTAACAATTAATGATTTTCCATTCCTGAAAACAGGTCCTCAGACAGTTATTTGAAGTATTTTGAACAACTGAACAAATCATAACTTATGAAGTATCTATATATACTTGAAAATCAAAATTGATAATAATCTGCAGATGAATTTTCCAGCCCTGGATTTCCTTTCTTCATTCCAGGTCACATAATATGATTTCGAAACTGTAATTGGTGCTCGGCGATTTTGAATCCTTCAAATCCACTCGGGAAAAACTATTAAACAAATTCGCGAAATTTCCCAAGCAACTGCACTCAGCGTATTTTTTGACGTGCACCGTGGCTCTTCACGTGTAACAATGGAAACATTCAAAAAGCGCTCCCACCCTCTGGCACCGCGATAAAATTGTTGATACGAAAATAACCCCTGGAGATAAGGCAAGTTCAGACCCGTGGAACGATCCCCGGTGTAACTAAAGTTGCATCGAGCTAGGGTCGAAAGTTGTTGATGTGAAAATTAACTCTTCCGCGATTACATCTTTTTACAACGGAACTCGCCACAATGGCGCGCCGCGTCAAACGCGAAGTTTTAATAAGCAATCTATAGCCTTAGTGTATTCGGCAACGATCCTGTCTAAGTTCAGTATCGATGAACAGGGTTGTTGCGCACCTGGGAAACCTGGAATAGTCTGGGGGAATGATCGCTTAAAACAGTACAGAGACTTGAAAGTTCCGAAATTTTGGAAGTTGTCAGAGTTTTGAAAATTGTGGGATTATGAAACTCTGAAGTTTTGGAAGTATTGGAAAAATTCCGAATTTCTAAAAGCGCAACAACTCCGAGCTGAGCGAGGGGCGATTTACTGTGGGAATCAACTTGGGAATCAAACTGGGAGTCATGATTCCCGTGACTCCCATTTACTCCCATGATGGGAGTCACGAACAGGACCGTCCCTAGGTTTTGCGGGGTCTGAGGCGAAGATTTTAGGCGTGGTTCCACTATTAAATGTTGTTATGAATAATAAATTGGAATTTTGACGTTTCGGAAATATTAGGAATCGTGAAAATATTGGAATATAGAAGTTTTAGAATTTTAAAGATTGGAAATTATTGGATTTTGACGTTTTTGAAGGTAAAAACTCAAGGTTTCGAAATAAGGTCTGGAAATTTTACAATTTTGGAACTTTGTACGTATTATGAAGTTTTAGAGTCGAGAAATTCCGCAATTTTTAAAATTTTAGAACTTTGAAATTTCAAAATAATGAAGTTTTGGAACTTATACAGCTTTGGAATTCTGAATTTTCAAAGAATTATTGAGTTCTGAAGTTTCGGAAGTTTTGGAAATTTTTCAAGTTTTTGAAATGTTGGGATTTTGAATTATTTGAGAATGTTCAAAAACTTTGGAATCTGGAATACTTAAGATTGAAAATTATCAAGTTTTGACATTTTTACATCCGGAAATTTCGCAAGTTTTGAAGTGTTTGAACATTTTGAAGTTATGAAG
>JAPYZK010001573.1:0-17040 GCA_030522785.1 Platygaster equestris | reverse complement strand
TAAAATCACTGAAATTCACAAAAATCATCAGAATGTCTGAACTGTTACAAATCATTCGAAATTACTAAAAATTTACAAAAATGATAAAATTTTCGAGATGGCTGAAATTTTCACAAATTGGTAGCAATTTTTTGGCTAGTTAAAATTTAAAAATGAAAATAAAACAAATTACTGAAATTTGAAAAATTGTTAGAATTTTTGAAGTATGACAAAATATATAGACTATAACTGAAAATCACTAAATACACTAAAAATAGTGTTTCTCGAAATGTGCATGTAAATCCACCTAGCTTTTTTTTAATTTCTACGAGTTTAAATAATTTACATGGAATAAATTCGACGATTGGATGAAAAATAATTCTTCAACAGGTTTTGTGTCCCGGGGAATTCACTTGGGAATTCTGCAGTAACGGCGAAGTTCCGGGCCACGCAGTCGTTTGCGGACACACGGAATCGGGGGAACCTTTATACGCAGGTCACATTTTGATACTTAATAAAAGAATTCGGACGGTTACCCTATAAAAGTAACACGGTCACAGTTACTTTCCAAAAAAGTAACCAAGTTACTATTACACTTGCTTTTAGATAATAATAGCGCGTTACAGTTACAGTTACTGTATGAGTAACTGTTAGATACATGTACAGTTACTGCAGTAGGAATAACTTTCATCATAGTTACAGTTACAGGTACTGTTTGAATAACTGTAAGGTAAAATTACTGCATAAGTAATTCTTAATTACAGTTACTGTATAAGTAATTGTTAGTTACAGTCGCTGTTACTGTATGAGTGAATTTCAAATTGTGGTACAATTTATTCAGAAGTAACGGTTTATTACGGTTACTATATCAGTAAATGTATTGATAACTTTGGCAACTCCAAGGTACAAATACTGTATTTGTAACTGAAAGTTACGCATACTGTATAAGTAACTGTCACTTACAGATACTGAATTAGTAACTGTCAGTTAAAGATACCGTATTAGTAACTTTATGTTACAGATACAATATTAGTAACTGTCATTTACAGATACTGTATTAGTAACTGTCAGTTGTATTATTATACTTGTATGTATTAGTAATGGTCAATTACAGTTACTGTATTCGTAACTGCGGTATCTGTATAAAAAACTTTGGTTATACTTAGTGTATTGGTAACTGCCTGTTACAAATACTGTATAAGTAATACTGTATAAGTAACGGCGGCCACCAATACTGTATTAGTAACTGGCAATTACAAATACTGCATTAGTAACTTTACTGTTACTGAATTCGTTACTGCTACTAACTGTTGGATGTATTTGCAATTCATGTATTAGTAACTGCCATTTACAGTTACATTTACATTTACATTTACAATCAAACTTTTATCAAGATGAAAATTTTTCGTTGAATCAAGATTGACCAATAAGATTGTCTTGTTCTTCATAAAACTCATTTATGTAGTAATTGCATCAGAAAAAAGATACTTCGTAAAACTGATATTTATTTATCAACATACGTAATCAACGTTGCATGAAAAATTATACAATTCCATAGAGAATTTTTCACTTTTATTTGATTTTTTCAATATTCAGTGAATGAAGGTTGTAATTCGAAAAACGAATGAAATGAACAGTTCTTCAACATAAATATTATACATTGTAATTATATATTCATGCGCTTTTGCGTATAATTATATCCCGATCTTTTATTTTCAGGACGTACCCTCCATAATGGCAGCCAATGTGTTGGCAAAGTAAGTGAATTAATGTAAATTTTTGTAGAATCGTTAGAATTCTACATTTGAATTTTATTTTCGATGATTCTCTGGAGAATTTCTCTATAATTCTCAATCGATGAAATAATTTTGTCAATGGCTTAATAATAATTTTATGGTGGCATTGACTTCTTTCGGTTAACCCACTCGATTTTTGGCAATTAAATGTTTTCTGCGAGAAAAATTCTCTGAAAGTTCGAAATAATCATTGTCATTTTATTTTTAAATGAGATCGAAATTATTTTCCAACTTAAATTCGAACAATGCAGGATTAACATATTCGAAATTACTTAAAATTTGGAAAATTTACAGAAATGATGGAATTTTCAAAATAATTGCTATTTTGAAAATTTCTTATCTTTTTTTTTCGATTACTAAAAACGTAAAAATGAAAATAAAAACAGTCATCGAAATTTGTGAAATTCCAAGAATGTTAGACTTATGACGAAATATTGGAAATCATTTAAAATTACTAGAATTTACAAAAATGTCAAAATTGAAAAAAAAACGAAATTTTCGAGAATTAGAATCATTTTTTTGGTTTCTACAAATTACAACATACAAATTAAATAAATCACTGATATTCGCAAAATTTTGAAAATGTTCAAATTATGACGAAATATTTAAGATCATTAAAAATTACTAAAATTAACGAAAATGATGATATTTCCGAAATAACTGCAATTTTCTGAAATTTGGATTTTTTTCATTACTGAAAATGTAAAAATCGGAATAAAAAAATGACTGAAATTCGCATAATTTCGAAAATGTTTCAAGTATAATAAAATATTCAAAATAACTGAAAATGACTACAATTTTTCAATCATGTCAAAATTTTTAAGAGAACTGATATTTTTCAAAATTTCAATCTGTTTTTTTCACTAACAATATAAAAATCAATATAAAATAAGTTATTCCTGCATTAGCGAAATTTTAAAAATGTTTATAGTGAAAAAATTTTTAAAATTACTAAAAAGTACTAAAATATACATAAATGATAATTTCTCAAAATTACTTCAATTTAAAGAGATTTTAATTTTTTCCGTTGACTAAAAATGTATAAATCGAAAAATGAAATCACCGTAATTCCTAAAATTCCAAGAATTGAAAGTATGAGGAAATATTCATAATAGATAAAAATTACTGAAATACACAAAAATGATGAAATTTTAAAAATTAGGGCAATTTTCAAAAATTTCAATAATTGTTTTCCTTACTTCCAAAAACTTAAAAATCGAGTAAAAAAAAATCACTAAAATTTATGAAATTTAAAGAATGTTCAAAGTTCAAATTTTTTTTTTCAAAAAAGGTCGAGTGCTTTCAATGACCTTCACGTTCGAAATGGAATACATAAAAAACTTCTGAGAGGATTTAAAAAAATTCAACTTCTTGATTTTCAAAAGTAATTCAAAATTTTTGCAGGTCCAACCAAGTCACGGATGCCTCTACATTCCGTTCGATGGAGAGGAATTGTCTTTCAAAGATTACGAAGTTCTAGTAATGCTTTGATGTACAAATTTAAGATTCTGCAATTTTTTCGATAATGCACGCATTTAAATAAAATTATACATTTTCAACCTATGAATAAAACTGAAGATTTCACGTGAATTATTCCCCAAATTTCGCCAAATTTTTAATAAACCTAACCAAAATAAAATTTTGATACAAGTCCAAATTCCGAATCCCGTAAAAAAAAGGGAGAAATTTTCGTTCGATTTATATTCAATTTCCCTGTCTCAATCGCAAATATCGCAATCTTTGTAAAATTAATAATTCTCGATATTCCGTCAATAATTGACGAAATAAGAAAGTTTTGAAAATCTTGTATCCAAAAAATTGAATATCCCATAATATTTAAAAATTATGAAATAATCATATACTGATAATTTTTCCTTAGTAAAAAAATCAAACTTTTTTTATGCCCAATTCTGTGTAAATTTTTCAAAAAATTTCCAACGTTTCAACGAATCGAAAAAAAATCGATAACTCCTCTGAATTCTGAAGAATCGTTGTAATTTGGAATTGATTTCCATAATTTTATTATTTCGCACAATCACATGCTAAATATCACACACAAATAAAATAATTCCTCAAGTATCTAAAATAATCACATTCCCATCCCAAACCGTTATTTCCTAAATCCAAATCCATGAATCCCCCCCAAATTCCCCATTATCCCTATAAAAAACCAGAAATCCAACACGAGGAATCGACTCGAAAAAATAATTCGCGTACAAAACAACTCGCCCCAACCGATCAACGCTCCCAGTAGTAAAACCATATGAAGCAACATTCGTTTAAGGAATGAAGCGACGATTAAGATCGGATTGTTGGCGAGGTCGCTGATTGAATTTCTTCTGAAACGGAAGCGATAAATTGACGGCAATAAAACGTACGCGAAATTTAGCGACGCGGTTTTACTAGGCCGACCCTGGAGGCGGAATGACAGATCTCAACAGATGTTCCCAAGACGAAACGATGTCATGGGTACGAGATGTTTGAAGGGAAGGAACGAAATCACTGATTGCTACGGATATTTCGGCCTTCGTTTTTTCCCTCGATTTCTCCTCCATTTATCGCAGTTTAACTTCATCGCTAGCGCGGAAATTCGGTTTTCATAAGGGGCCCTTCCCTGGCGGCATCGAAAAAGCCGTAGAAAATCAATGATCGGTTTTTTACGGTTTTTTTAAAAAACCTATCTCAGAAACGCCTGAATCTGAAAAAATGAGCTTAAATTGTTCCAATCTAATCATATTCTCGTTTAATACAAAAATTTACAATTTCGAAAAAATTAAGGAATCGTAATTGTGTGGAAAAATTATTTTTGGTTTTTAAATTGGATGAAAGAAAAATAAAATGATTGGAAATACAAGAAATTGCAAATTATGGAAAATGTAAGCGTTTCGGAATATTTAGAGAATATAAATATGTAAGAAGCTCGAAAAATCTGTGAAATACGTTAAATATCAAAAAATTCCAATTTTGGAAAAAATTAAGATATTGTAAGTATAATGAAAAATAAGTTCCAATTTTTCATTTAGGTGGAAGAAAAATAAAATGATTAGAAATACAAAAAGTCGCAAATCATGGAAAATTTGAGGGTTTTGGAATATTTAGAGAATTTAAATATTTAAGAAAATCTGTCAAATCGGAAACAATTGGGAATTTTCGTATAATTCAACAATTTTGAGGATTCTATAAGCATGCAAAATTGTCAAAATTTGAAAAATGTAGAAGAACTTTGGAAAATTTTTAGTTATTTCTCAAAATATGGTAAATTTTGAAATGATAGAAAATTTTTCTACCTCGAAAAATTCAAAAGTTCCTCATAATTCAGAAATATAAGAAACTTGTATACAGCGAAAATTTCGAAGAAGTTCACAATTTTGCAGGATCCACAAATATCAGAAATTCGAAAGAATTTGCGAATTCAGCACGATTTTTCGAAATTCGGACGTTTCTGAGATCGGTTTTCCTTTAAAAAACCATTAAAAACTACGGTTTTCCACGGTTTTTTATGCCCCTGGGTTTTCAACTTCGGTTCCAGAGTTTAATTGCATTCGAAATATTCCAAGAGGAAAATGTACATATTTTTCATAAAGGAGCAATTATGACCTCCCCCCTCCCCCACATCTGAAAACGCCGGGAAATCAATGTTAAATCATTATCATTATAGGTTTTGGGCATATCAGAATATATTTTAAAATGAATTTCATACGCCATATCAATGAAATTTTGGTTTTCGATTGATCTAGAATCAATGACTTGAGGCCAAAAAAAATTTTTTAGATCATTTCGATTCCGAAGTATTCAAATTTCCGATATTTTTTGCTTAGCCAAAAAACGAAGAAAAAATTTAAATTTCGAAAATATGAGAATGATACTTATAAAATCTGAAATTGTGACCTTTAGGCACTAAAAATTTCAGAATTTAAATAATTTATCCAAAACTTTTTTCTGGCTTCGACTAATGGATTACAAAAAAATTTTTTAAAGTATATTTCTTTTTAGTTTCTAGGACTCTCGACAGTCAATCGGAGAAGGTGATTCAGGAGAGTAACGATGTGTAAGTCAGAAAGATAGAAGTAATTATAAAAATGCTGGTTTAAAAAAAAATTTTTTCCAGAACAAGCAGGTAGTTTAAAAATTTTGGTTCAAACGGAAAAGGTCCGATTTGTACGTCAGTTTATTTTGTTCAATGGACGACATTTTTGAAAGTGGTGAAATTTTTTTCGGAATCTGAGATTTCTGAAGAATAACAACTGTTATACCGAATTCTATACCTATATTCTATATAATTCTACATGAACCCATCACTTAAAATTCGTATACCTCTATAAGAAAATATAATGCGAATTTTTCAGGACATCTTTTTTTGAAAGCCATGGAAAGTCATCGACTATTATGGGAAAGTTCATAAAAAATATGATTTAGAATACTTAAATTCATAACTAAATTCTACAGCATTCACATGAATTTGACTGAATTTGAACAGCTTTTCAGTATACAGTTTAACAACTGTAAATAAGTTGATTCACTGTATAAGAGGCCCCAAATGGATGACGTCATCGCCCCAGGGAGAGGAAGACGAGTCAATGATGACGATTCATTTCAAAGGTAAGAAAAAAATGTAAAACAATGATAATAAAAACGGATAGCAATTTTGCGTGTGCTTTTATTTTTTCCTGAATTTTATGAAAAACATTCCTACCCACCCCCCCCCCCCTTCATAGAAAAATCATTTTTTTGTGTAAATTCCTTCGAAATTATAAATATTTGTAGTGACTGATAATGAAGAAATATTTTTAGTATTTCCAACAGTTTATGGAGACATCTTGAAATCGCTAAAAATGTTAACTTCAGAGATTTTCTAAAAAATCAGAAAAGTTTGAAAAATTCAAGCGATCACTCCGAGTAATAAAATTTCGAAAAAATGTAGGGAACTTGTTTTTGACCATTCAAACTTTTTGAATTTCTTCGAATCTAAAAAATTTTCGCGGATAAAATATTTTTTTGATTTGAATTTTCAATGATCCTTGAAAATTTTTCCGAGATTTTGAGTTTTTCGTCAAATTGAAATATTTTCGTGTATTTTGGAAAATTATCACAATTTACACAAACTTTTATTTCAATCTAATATCTCTTTTTCTGTCATTCCAGACATTTTATTGACTAAGATACAATTTTTTCAATAATTCTTTCGATGTTTTCCGATCCCGAAAATTTCCAAAATTCTCGATCACTTTCAAAAATCTCGCAAAATGCATCAAACTTGACTAGTATGCAAAAAAATCGTCATATCAACCAAATTTGACACATCTAAGCAAATTTTCGAAATTCCTTCAGAGTATTTCAAAATCAGTCACATCCAAAAATTTCGAGACTTTTTCAACATTTTCTTGTTCGAAAATATTCTTTGAATCACAAAAAATTCAACTCCTCTTCCAAATTTTTCTAAAAATCTACAAAAATTGACTTTAAATTTCATCTTCCATATCGAAAATCGACTAAATAAAAAAAAAACTCGGCAAGACCGTGACCTTAACACACGTGGAAACGTTCCATCATCGTTATGCAATCGCATTGTATTCGATGGTACATTGTCATGTAATTGTTGCTCGGCTGCGAAAAATTCGAGGTAATTCAGGAAACAGATTCTAATCACCGTTATTCGCTGCCGCCGATGAAGGGCTAGTTTCAAAATTCAAAAAATCATGAAAAGCCAATTCTCCGGGATAATCAGAACAAATCCCAAATGATCCTAGAAATGACGTTTGCGATGTGTCAAATTGTTAAATAAGACGAAAAAAAAATTCCCGATAAAAACAAAAGTTGAATTTCTCAAAATAGGCGATTCTATTGCTCTCTCTTTCTCGCCGAACTACTGCTCTCGTGAGTGAAAAAAGGACAGTTGCTTCACTTTTCCTATACACGAAAAATAAGATTTGAACGTACAAAACAGTCATTTTTGTAGTATCTAAATGATCTTGAAATTATTCCACTAACTTTTGAAAAAAAGAAACTTCTGAAGGAATCAGATTGATATGTATCGAGAAGTTTTAATCAATTCGATAAAATTCTATTTCGGTACGCAAATCTAAACTTCACAGTTCCATATGTTTTATACAAACGGGAAATTCGTAAATAAAATTGAGATGGCCGGAAAATTCGTGCTTTTCACGTTGATGGACATTTTGTCTATGACTAGATTAATTTAAAAACTGTTATTATTTTGAACTAAAACGTAAAATACGTAGTTAATGATTTGAGATAGTAATTTACTAGATAGTTCTATCGGTTTCATTCATCTGGAAACTTGGTCGTAAATAAAATTGCTATGGACGTTAAATTATAGAAAGTCATGTTTTTTACGATATTGAACATTTTATCTGAAGAGATTGATTGTGTATTAGGACATTCCGGAAATTGTATAACAACAAATCTTTTGACGAATTTGAGGTCTCTAAATGAAAGTTTCACGATCGCATGAGTTGGGCAATTATTGTGATACAAGATAAGTTTCTAATTGTTTTTTCAGACCTGGTGGGATCGAAAAAAACGTAGTAAACCGATGATGTGACTTTTATGGTTTTTTTGTGTGTGAAACCGATCTTAAGAAAGCCTGAATCACGAAAAATCGAGCTGTAAAAAACTGAGGGAAATGGGAATATAAAATTTTTGAAATCTTGGAATTGTCTAAAATTCGCGAATTTTTCGGAATATCGAAAAATATTTAATTTCTTCGAAATTACCATCATTTTCGATTTTCTACAATTTTTCGATAATTGTGAAATTTTTAAAACTTTAGAATTTTTTAAAATGAACGAATTTTTCGATATTCCAATATTTGTTGTATTCTCAACATGATCTGAAAGATTTTGTTAATTTTACAACATTTACAAAATTTCCGGTATTTTTGATATTTTGAGAATCCTTCAAATTACCATATTATCCAAGAATTCTGAAATGTTTCCAATTTTTTAAACTGTGAGAAGTTCTCAAATTTTTTCGATTTTTCAAACAATTTAGAACTATCAAATTTTTCAGAATTTTCAATTTTTCAACTTTTTTTTAATTCAATAATTTATTTTTCGTCGTTTAATCATTCGAGTCTTTTTCAATAGCGTTTATTGGAATTGATTTTTCATCATTTTCATAATTCCCATATATTTTTCAAAATTTTTTAATTTTAACATTTTATAAAATTACGTAATTTTTATTTATTCCGAATTTTGATACTGCATTTTTAACAGCTCCGAGCGTTTAAGAACTATCAATTTTTCAAGATTCGAGCTTTTAAGATCAATTTTTGAAAAAAATCGAGAAAAATCGTAAAAAACCAATAATTGGTCTTCTACGGTTTTGTCGATGCATTCGGGGGGAGGGGAGGGTGAATGATCGTTTTTTATGGTAAATATTTCTCAATCATAATTCTCTTGTAATAAACATTTTCACTGACTTTGTCATCTCCTACTATGATCTATAAAAAAATGATTAGCTGTTTAAGAACTGAAACAGTGAATATGTATAAATTAAATCAGTTCTAGAATTCTCACTCTTTTGAACACCTGCATTTTTCAACTCGTTTTCTCCCTAGTTCTTTTTTTTTTCACAATTCTTAGACAATTACTTTTTCCTGAAAATCCGTGCCAGAAGCTGACATTTATTAATTTTCTAATTATAATTATTTTCTATTTGTTCTCATTCATTCCATTCCTTATTTCGTATTTTCCTTTTTTTCAGATCACAAAGACAATTTTATTTTCGTCCGGCGAAGGAGCTGATTGATTGTACATTGGGATTTTTTGCATGACTTTTAAGGATCATTGACATTTATGTAGGTATTGATATATTTTGTGCATGAAAATAATATTCTCGATACCTATCTTTGATTCGTTGCAATTTCATCAATTTCAATTTTGTTGTTAAAATTTACTTCGCAAAAACGAATTACTTTCTAGGGTAAGAGAAAATTTCGTTTATTTCACAACTCCGAAATTATGTCATTTGATATTTCTTGTTCATGTGACTATCGTATCTGTCAATGTTTGTTGTTCGAAAGTCTGAAAAAATAAACAATAGTATTTCGATAGGTATGTATGAACACATTTTCTCCGCAGTTACAAGTCTCCGACATTGTTTGAGTTAAAAAAGTTGGAAGAATTTGCATTCTTATCAAGTTCGTGTAACGTTTTCTATCAATTTTCATCTCTTTAAAACATTTTTTTTTTTCGAGAAACTTCGTGTTGATAAAAATTTTCGAAGGACTCCGGAAATTGTCATCAATTTTCAAAAATGTTTCAAAGCTTCCACAATTTGGTCATTAAAAAAAAAAATTTTCCGGAAAATTTTTTGACAAACTCAAGATATTTTTATCGATTTCAATAAATTTGTAGACTTATCACGATTTAGTGATGAATTTCGTGAGTTTTGTAGGCTCCCGGACGTTAACGAATTTACCGAACCGGCGGGTACGATTGTATGACCATTGGGAAGATCCGAACGACCCGACGGATAATTTCTAAATGATTAGTAAAAATTTCTGCTCCCCCAAAATTCTTTGAAAATTTGTGAAAATGCTCGAAATCGACAGGTAAAAGTTATCACTTCTTCAATCGTACCAATTTTGGATCATGCAAGCTTTTTTAGAATATTTTTGAAATTATTATAGTCCGTCAAAATGGCCAGTAGTTAATTTCATACGAAAGTTAACGGAAACAATGAAAATATACCTTGAAATTTTAGAGAATTCATCAAATTTTCTGAAACTTTACAAGGAGAGTACAAATTTTGTATTGAAATACATTTCAAACGCATGCAAATTTCATGTACATTTTTGGAACCATCCAAAAAACTTCGAAATTGGGTGAAAAAGTTATTAAATTTATCGAGAACTCGAAAATGTTACGGAAAATAGTAGAAACTGTTAGAAATTTTCCTCGAAATTCCCAGAATTTTTCTACTTCGACGTCTTGAAGCTTCGCGAATATTTTCTTTTTTATAATTTTGAAGTTTTTTTGGCAGTTCCAAAATGTTGTGAATTTTCGTAGTTTTATCAGAATATTTCCCAGTGTGCATAAATTTGCGAATTTTTTGAACCGCTCTAGAATGTTGAAAAACTTAATATGATCTTAAGCATTCCAAAATTTAATCTATTTTCGAAAATCTCTGACGATTTCAATAATTCTTGAGATTTTTCGTGTATTTTTGATATTTTCCAATTGAATAATATTTATGACTTTCTTTTCAACATTTGAGGAAGTTTTAAGCTGTTTTTTCGAAATTCACGAAACTTCTCGACACTGCTCACAATTTTCCACTGAATTGCGATGTATTTTGATTTTATTTGTATTGAAAATGATGGATTTTGATCAATCATTCCATTTCAACAAATTTCGGAAAACTTCGAAATGTTGGACAATTTTCTCGTAGACTAAAGTTTCCCGAAATTTTTGCAAAATTGATAAATTTTTTCCCTACTTCTTACGATTTAAAAATAAATCAAAAGTTTTTGGAACACTGAATTTCTTCCACCGTTTTTGTATTTCTAACGTTTTTTCTGAAATTTCTAGGTGTCATTCAAAATTCCACAGAATGCCGAAATTATTGTTGGTGAATTTGTAACTTCAACATCGACATGGACTCAATTTCACTGATCAAACGGTGAGCGATTTCCGATTTACATGAATTTTTTAGCAACAATTTATTGATAAAAACGATAAATTTTGTATAGACAAGTAATTATTAATCGACACGTTTTTTTTTTTAATCCAATGTGATATTTTTTTTTGAAGCTATGATTTATTCCGAAATTATCGGAGCAGGCCAATAATTTTCTAAAATTTTGCAAACCTTCCATACACATAAATTGACATCCTTAGACCAAAAAATTGGAAAAAATCGCATTAGTTTATGACAATTGCAAATTTTTCATGTAAAATAACGAGAACAATAAAAATATTTTTCCATACAGTTCGTACAATTCAGAAACTTTCATCATCCGGAATTTTTTTCCTGCATCTAATAGTTTTCAAATAATTTATAAATGATTGATGGAAAAATTTTTTTTTAGAATCGGAATTCCAAAAAATCACAGCATAGAAAAAAAGTATCCTATTGGAATAAAAAAATACTCGATTATTTTGCTTTGGAGGATGCAAAAAAAGTTACCGTTGATGTTAAAAAATTTTATAGAAATTATCCATGTTTTTTGGAGCAATCGTGTGAAGAATTTTAAGGACAATTTAAAATTTTAATGATTTTTCGGAATTTTGGAGAAATTTCAATTTTTCGGTCTTTTGTTTAGACTTTTCCAGAATTCTCCAAAATGTTGAGTTCTTTCGAAATTCCGTACAGAGAAGTTTCGAAATTGAAATTTTCTCGTTCGGTTTCGAGATAATTCATAATTCGTAAAAAAACTTTTTCGATGTTTTTTTTCATCCGTTCGAAATTACTATTCAAAAATGTTCTTACTTAAGTAAAATTAAAAAAATTTCAATAAAATACTCAAGATTATCGGGAATTTCTAATATTTTGTAGTTTTGTCGAACTTTTTACGGTTGTTTAAAATTTTTTCTGAGTTGAGTACATACTCAATTCATTTTCAAGCGAATTCTAAATGTCCCCAAGAATTTCAAGGATGATTCAAAACTTTCATTTATACGATAATTCATACACGTACGTTTTGTATACTTTTAAATTTTTTTCAAAAAGAGGGGGGGGAGGGTGGGAGGGCTAATTCGAGCACTCTCAAACGGGGCGCCAGTGCTGGCATTGGCCTGTGGACAATATGGAAGACAAACAAAAATCGACTAGACCTCACAAGAAGTTACACTGAACCACCCTCACTCCTCCAAACTATTCCCATCATCGTCATAGCGCCACAAAAATTATGCAAAATTCACTGAGAACCAATCATCATCCCGACATTGACTTGCATCGTTGAAAAATCTAAAGAATTCCAACCACTGTATTCCATCATTTTCAGGGACGTACCCCAGCTTCCCCGGTCCACCAAACCCGCCGCTCTCCCCCATCCCAACGCCTGCATCCGCGGAATCTCGCGAACTGCACTCTCCGCGAGAGTAGGACTCGCGCCAGAGAAGGGGCCGCACTCGCCGTACAGATTAACCGCAGAAATTCCGTCAGTAGCGACGGACCGGTCCATACCCGATGACCCGATCGCGGCCCTAAAACCATGGCCCCCGAAAAAACCCCCGAAGAGCGACCCCCCCTCGGGTTCGCCGGGAAATGCAAGCTCGTCCTCCGGAACATCACCGTGGAGCCGGTGATGATATTCTTCATAACCCCCAGCGTCCTGGCCTCGCTGGCCGTGCAAAACCTGAACCTCGAAAAAGCGTGCAGGGTGAACATCGGGTACCCGGACGAAATCTGCGACGCCTTGTCGGCCCGAAACACCACGGGCCTGGAGAAACAGGAGGTCGAGGTTCACCAGCTGGTGGCGTGGTTGCAAACTTGGAAGGCGATTCTTCAGAGCGCCCTTCCAACCCTCGTCATCGTCTTCATGGGCGCCTGGAGCGACAGGACCAGAAGACGGAAGCCCTGCATTTTGATGCCGCTTTTCGGGGAGTTAGCCATGGGAATTTCCCTTCTGGCGTGTACCTATTGGTTTTACGAGTTGTCCATGGAGTTCACGGGGTTCAACGAGGGATTTTGGCCGGCCATTACGGGCGGCTGGTTCACCATGCTCATGGGGGTGTTCAGCTACATCAGCGACGTGACGGACTTGGAGAACAGGACCGTCAGGGTGGGAATCGTCAGTGGGACGATATATTTGAGCATCCCCATAGGGCTGGCGCTCTCGGGGCTGCTGTACGTGAAACTGGGGTTTTATGGGGTTTTCCTGATTTCCATAGGGTGTTATTTGATAGGGTTGACGTACGGGTTGTTTTTTTTGAAAGAAGTGCCGCCACCGGAGGGGGTGGAGACGAGGGAGAGGGTCGGGGGGTGGAAAGGGGTGGTGAACTTTCTGTCGGTGAAACACGTGGCGGAGACGTTTCGGACGACTTTTCGGAAAACGGAGAATAAGAGGCATAAGAAGCTTGGGGTGCTGATGTTTGTGATTATGCTGATCATCGGGCCGATTCATGGTGAGTTTTTTGAGGTTTTTGGGTTTGAAAATGCACGAAGGAAGGAAAATTTACGATGTGATAATGTGCGAAAATGATAGAATTTCGTCTTTGTACGTTGAATTTGGAGCATGCGTAGAATATCTTGAACTTGTTGGAATTTTTCAAAATCTTTGAAATTTTCGGATATCTTGGATTTTTGCAGTTTTTCGAGGATTTTGGATTGTTTACAGTTTTGAACGTTCTTTAAATATTCATATTTTTCGAGCTTTTCCAAAGTTTAGGTATCACTGAATTCTGTGGAATTTTTGAATTTTCTGAGGAATTGGTACATTTCATGATGTTTCGAAAATTTTCATATCTTTGAAATGATCTTAAAATTTTTTTAAATTTTCTTACAAATTTTTCAGAATTTTCGATAATTCCGAATTTTTTATGAAATTTTCAACTTTTTTCACAAATTTACGATTTTCTAGATTTTTCAATGTCTCAAGTTTTCTAAATTCCTGGGAATTTTCAAATTGTTCATATTTTGTTGAAATTCAATAACTTTTCGAAATTTGAAAAGTATTTATATTTTCAAAAAGATCTCGGAAATTCGCAAAATTTTTGCTATTGCATAATTTTTTAAACTGATACTTTATATTCATAAATATCCGAATATTTGATGTCATTTTCGAGAATTTCGCATAACGAAAGCAAGCGTTAAAAACGAATCAGAATTACTCGAAAATTTTCAAAAATTATAAAACTCCTGACGTCCAAACAAATTTTCAATCTTGTCATGAACAATTTGGAACCAACCAAATGTCAACAATTTTTCTAAACATTCTCAAACGTTTTTCCAGATCATTAATGATAAGTCTAAATAATTCAAAGATTTTTTGCGAAAATTAATGAATTTTTCCGATTCTCCGAAAATATTCAAGAAGATCGAAATAACACGTTTCAGGAATTTCTCAACCCATAAATTTTCATCCAAAAATACGAAAATGAAGAAATCTGGCTCACTCCAGAGCTCATGCTTTAAGATTAAAAAATTCGCAATGTAAAACATTTTTTATTAACGCCAAAAAATTGACTGCATTCCATTCTACAATCGTACAATCCGAGATGAAACCACAAACTTCTGTAATCCATGTTCAATTACTGAAAAGTTCAAAAATTCAGATCACTCGAAACTATGCATTTACGTCATAGAATCTCAAACTTCAAGAATTCCAGAGAATCAATGTCTGCATACTTCCAAATTTTTTAAAATTTCAAAATTCCAAATTCTATCAAATTTTCAGTATTGATACACATTTTTCGTCAGGACAACAGTTTTTATAAAATACACTATCAATGAAAAAAAAGGCGTGTTCAAAGACTCAAGCCATTTATACGTATGTACACAAATGACCACCTAGTTGATAGTGGAGTTAGAAAATTGCTGGAAGCTAGAGCAAATACCCGCGTCTGACGTGCGGACATTTTTACGAATTTCACGGTATCAATCGTTAATCGTAAAAAATAAAGTTACGGGAGAATGTGAATAGAATGGTATTTGGTATACCTAGTATACAATCCGGTAGTATCGACTGTATCAATGAATTGATTAAATAATTCGATGAATCTATGGCATGGATTTCATTCTGAAACTACAATTTACGTAGTTAAATCTGCAGATTTGAATTAATTCATATTCATATTCGTGGCAATGAGTATAAGAAAACAAAATATGATGACAGGATAATATTTTTTGTTAATCAGGATGCACACAAGATGGTAGAATCATTGTACGATGACTGTGACATCAAAATTGACATATACATCAGAAACTGCAATCATTCTACCGTCATTAAAACATCATTCGTGCATCCTCTTTCATGAATGATGGTAGAATCATGCGATCGCAGTTTGTATAAATCATTTTTGAATAATGTACGATCATGATTCATACATAATTGTACAATGATGCGGTCGCAGTTGATACAGTCATTGTACAGTAAGAATGATTCAAATTCTACAATGATGGTACAATGATTGTCACGATACTGCTATGTCGGTGTGTTGAATAAACGACATAACATTGAAACCAAACAGAAACAGCTGACATTTTCATAAAGTTCTACTTGAAGTTTGGTAAGATAAATCGAAACTTGAGATTTTGAAATTGAACTCGAAAACTGCCAAAAATCTTGATTGTTGTGAAATGAAATCATTTTTGGACGTTTCCAGACATTTCACTCGCTCGAGTCGATCGAAATATGACGTTCGCCATCGAGGTATTTCCCATTTGATTTTTTACCATAAAAAGACTATTAGTCATGTTTATCGCGACGGACTGGGCTGATAATGATAACTGAACTGTTCACGGTTTATCATCCACTGTTTTCATTTCGTTTTATCGTTTATAAAAGTACTTATATAATGTTTAATTGATGAATAATATATTATTAATTATATATTGATATGATATATAATCATTCTGTTGTATTGTATATAATACTTATATATGATAAACATGGAAATTTAAAACTTGGTAAGTGTCATTTCGATAAGGGTCATTTTTAAACCTATTTTAATACCAAAATTACCCTTATCAAGTTTTGAATTTTCATTCTTTCTATACTCTATATGAGTATACTTATATTGAGAAATAGAAGTGTCATTTATGGAAACATACTCATAATCTACGATCCTTATGAGGTTCAACCATGATTCTTAGCGCTGCGCAAATATCAAACCCGTGCAAACGCATGAGTTCGAACGAAGTTTGCACAAAATTTGCATGAATATTCTCTTAAAAATTCAATATAAACCAATTATTTCGCTGTTTGAAGGGGTTTGGTAAGGGACGACGTCAAGAGAAGGGCCTAAGGGGCCTCAGAATTGACCCCCCGAAATTGTACGGATGTAAGCAAATTTGTGCTTTCTAATGCAACCTTTCTAATTTTGAAGTTTCTGAAAATTCCAATGAATTAAGGAGTTTATAAGTTGTCAAGTTTTGGAGTTTTGAAGTTTAAAATGATCTTGGACTTTAGTAGTTATAAAAGTTTCGACATTCTCAAGCTTATAGGGCCTTGAGTTTCGGAAATTCTTCGATTTTGGTGTTCTGAAGTTTTGGAGATTGTGAACTTTCTAAAATTCTGAAGTTTTGAGATTTTGAAATCTTATAGCATTTTAAAGTTCAGAACTGTGAGTATGTCCTA
>JAPYZK010001572.1:0-33513 GCA_030522785.1 Platygaster equestris | reverse complement strand
CGATACAAATTTATGGAAATCTGTAGAAATTGATGAGAATCGAGAAAGATTTATGGAAATCTGTAGGAATTGATGTAGATCATTAAAAATTGATAGGAAATGGTGTAAATTATTGATAAGAATCAATGGAAAATGGATGGGAATTGATAGGAATTTAATGTAAATGGATAGAAATGTATAGGAATTAATGGAAATCAATGGGAGTTGATACGAATCAAGATGAATCAACTGGTTTTTATGGAAATAGCTAGAAATTGGTAGAAATTGATAGGAATCAATGGAAATTGACAGGAATTGAAAAAAGTATATAGGAATCAGTGAGAATCGATAAGAGTTCATGATAATCGATGGGAATGAATGGAAATTAATGGAGAATGGACTGAAATCAATAATAATTGAATTGATAGGGGACAATAGAACTTGCTAGGAATGAATGGGAATCGATGGAAATCGATAGAAATTTATGGAAATCTATATAAATTGATGGGAATTGATACAAATGTATGGAAATCTGTAGAAATTGACGGGAATCGATAGAAATTTATGGAAATCTGTAGGAATTGATGCGGAGCTCATTAGAAATTGACAGGAACTGATGAGAATCGTTAGGAATCGGTGTGAATTATTGATAAGAATCAGTGGAAAATGAATGGGAATCGATAGGAATTGATGTAAATGGACAGAAATTTATAGGAATTGATGGAAATCAATGGGAATTTATACGAATCGAGAAGAGTCAACGAGATTTGATGAAAATCGATAGAAATTGGTAGGAATTGATGGGAATCAATGGAAATTGACAGGAATTTAAAGAAATCTATAAGAATTAGAGAGAATCAATAGGAATTGATGATAATCGATGGAAAACTTCTTGGTGGGGGGGGGTGGGGGGGGGGTCACATGCTTTTTGTAACCAGAATAAGGAGATACTATAGTAAACACAATTTGCGCAATTTCAATAATCGATCTATTTTCTTTTCAAAAATCTTCAAAAATTATCCTGATCTGACGGAATAATGTTTTTTTTTTTTTTTTTTTTTTTCGGAATATATTGCAATTTGAGTGCATTTTCACGATATATTTCACAATTCTCATAAATTACGAATGATCGATTGCAGTGTTAGAAGGTTTCGAATTTTGCAATATAGACTGAACGTATTGAAGATTTCTGGAAATCATTGTGAACTGCCGAAAATTCAGAAGCTCCATAAAATACTGATTGATTTTCTGAATGTGTCGGAGATTTTTCATGATTCTTAGTGATTTCAAAAAATGTTCAGATATCAAGTAAATATAAAAAAATGTGGATGAAAAGATGAGGCTGGAAATTCACCTTCTTGAATTTTACTCTCCAAAATCATGAAACTCTTGCATTCAAAGCATTGTTCGACCCATGCTTTTATTACGACTTCTGGAGTATGGAATTCATGAAATTGGCATATTCTTGTGTTTGTGTTACATGCATTTGGAGCATGAAGTCGTGAAAGTCAATACAGCATCGCAAATTCCACATGATTCGTACTATTTAGAACTTGTGCATTTTCATGCTCTAAAAGCAAGTTTTTTTTCCACTGTATACATAACTATAATGTACACTCCGGAATTTGTGTAATGTTAGAGCAGCAGCTGTCGCTCGGCAGCTGCCAGCTGGCGCAATCAGGCACTTCGTTTTATATACCTCGATCGGCGCGGAATCAGGGATGGGCAGTTACGCAACTGTCTTTTTCTTACTCACGAGAGACTCGTTTGGTGAGAAAGAGAGAGCAATAGCATCGCCCACCTCTGCGCGGAATCATTGAATGATGCTGTACATTTTTTATCCGAATTCACTAGAAATGGAGTTCAAAAGTTGTTAAGAGACATTCGCGATTTTAAAGAATTTTCGAAACATCGCGGAGCGGGAAAGTCGCGCGCGCGAGTAAAGCGAGACACGTGCGAATTTCACTCGGAGATAGATCGCGGCGCGCCGAGATCGGCCTTTTCCCATCGGGAGAAATCCGCGGGTCGCCGTATTCCCTGACCCTCGCGCCAACGTTTCCCTGATGCCAAACGCTGCCTAACTTGCTATTGTTTGCAAATTTCCCATCAGAAACGAGATTGGATGGTTTTTTCGGAGTGAAACTTTTATGGAGACGTCGGGAACACCCAGCATTGCACTTGATTTTGGAAAATCAGGTGTATGTCGAGGTCTCGTTTCGTAAAATCAAAATCTGCAAATTTAGGAATACGTGTGGGAATGTGGAATTGATTAGAAATATGAATTCTGTGATTTGGGAATTTAGTTTTTGCGAAGTTCAACTTACGTAAGCAATATCTTTCAATCCAAACAATAACAATTTGAATTAAGTACTCCAGGTACAGTTAACTCTTGATTTTGGACTTGGTTTTGTGGAATTAGACTCAAATAATATCTATAAAATGACATAAAACAGTCGTAAAACTCAAGTCGAACGACGTGAAACAAATAAATGAGGACTTAAATCGAGAACTAACTGTACGAAAATTTAAGCATCGACAAATTTCGTTTCTTCTTCGAAATCCAAAAAGAATTAATATGGAAATTAATGACTTTATTTATAGAGAAATTTTAAAAAGGTATAAAATCGAGAGTTAACTGTTAACTTTATCAACGGATTTTATTGTTTTTTTGAGATCTTGAAAATTGATATGGACACGATTTAGGTAATTTTGCGAAATTTTTTGATGGGACCAAAACTGAGAGTCAAATACGAATTTTAATATTCTAATTCGGACTTATTTGTTTCTTGAAATTCAGAAAATTTACATGAGTCCGAAATATGCGATGTTTCGAATTTTTGCAAAAATACCGAAATCGAGAGTTGAGTGTATGAGGATTCAAACATAGATAAATGAGTGTTTTGTTTTTCAAAATTCGAAAAACTGACATCGAAACGACGTAAATAATTTTTCATAACTCTGGGAGGGGTCAAAAAAGAGAATTGAATGTAAAATACGTTATTTTTTCGACATTTTCGAAAGGACCAAAAATATTAATTAACTGTACAAGAATTGAAATATCCAAAAAACGAAGTTTTTCGTTCCACGAAATCTAAAGAACTGACATGGAAACAAAATACGTAATTTTACGAAATTTTTCGTAAGAGCCAAAAACGAGGCTCAGATTTAAAATAATTTCAACATCCTAATTCGAAGTTATTAGTTTCTTAAAATAGTCAAAATCCAAAAAAATCACATGGATCCAAAATACGCCATGTTTCGAATTTTTTTAAAAAATACCAAAATCGGGAATTGAGTGTATGAGTTCAGACATCAATAAATGAATGTTTTGTTTCTCAAAATTCGAAAAACTAACATAGAAACGATGTATATATCACTAATTTTTCAGAATTTTGAAAAAGGTCAAAACAGAGAGTTGAGTGTAAAATACCTTATTTTTTCCACATTTTCGGAAGGACGAAAAATAAGAGTCAACTGTATAAGAACGAAATATTGAAAAAAAAAATTTTTTTCTTTCTCTACAAAATCTAAAAAACTGTCATCGAAACAAAATACGTAATTTTTCGAAATTGTTCAAAAAATCCAAAAACGAGTCTCAACTGTAAAAGAATTTTAACATCATTTTTTTCTTTTTCAAAATCCAAAAAACTAACATGAAATAAAAAATGTTCAAAAATTTTTTCGAAATGACCAAAATCTCTGACTGAACTGTATAAAAATTTAAATACACAAAAGACGAAGTTTTTTTTCCTCGAGATTCAAAAAACAAGAATACAAAATACGTAATTTTCCAAAATTTTCTCAAAAGGACCAAAAACGAAAATAAACTGTGTAAAATCAGAAATCAACATCCAAAAACTAAGTTTTTTGTCTCTCGAATTCCATAAAACTGACCTGGAAACAAAAAACGTAATTTTTCTCATTTGTAATCGTTTTCTACAGCTCGTAAATCAGTAATTGAACAATGAGTCTTTTTGACCACGGAATAAAGGCTTCGTTATCTCGAATCCGGGCAGAGATAAATTTCAAGTAAACTTCATAAATATTCACCCTCAATAATGGCAGCGATTCAGTGCTTAATCTGCGGACTAGAATCACCCCGAATGTTGCACACCTGTTATGGCCCTCATGAATCAGTAAAGCAAGGCTCATTTTTTGTGAACTCTAACACAATTACATCTAATTACAGAGGTCTTGACCCTTTGTGGAAATCACCCGTATCGGGTTACGAAATTTATGTCCCTAGAGGATTTTTTGCGCTCGTTGAGATGTTCCGATAGCGTGACCACTCAGAGAACATTCTTGGGGGAGCATATAAAATTTGCGATTAAAGTTTGTACGATTTTTTACATTGTTTTGAGAGTTTTTGAGACTTTCTTCGGAGTTTGAAAAATTCTTGTAAATTTTGAAAAATTTGGCGGCATTTTTTGGTATTTATGGGATTGGGGAAAATTTTGAATAATTGTACGAAATGTTGAATTTTTGCGGAGGGAATTTTTTTTTTAATCTAAAAATTGGAATTTGTACGTTTTTGAAGACATTTTTGGGGATTCGAAACAGCTGATACGAATTTTGGACGTTTTTTGTATTTTGTTGAAGAGTTTTCGGAATTTCATGATTATTTTTTGAATACTTTAAATTGAAGTTTGTACTTCATTTTTTATTTTTCGAGAGTTCTTGAAATATTTTTCGAAAAATTTAAAAACTTGTGTAAATTTTGAAAAATTTGGCGGCATTTTTTGGTATTTATGGGATTGGGAAAATTTTTTAAAAATTGTACGAAATTTATAAGTATTCGATAATTTTTGAAATTGTTGCAAATTTTGGACGGTTTTTTCATTTTTTGAAGAGCTTTCAGAATTTGCTGTTTATTTTTTCAATCCTTTTTTTGAACTCTACGTGTTTATTACTTTTATAATTTGCGATCAACGTTTGTACGATTTTTTTCATTTTTCCCGAGTTTTTGGGCATTATTTAGAAATTTTGAAAAACTTACCTAATTTTAAAAAATTTGGAACAGTTGAAAATTTGCAACAGTTGTTCGTTTTTATGGAGTTTGAATAAATTTTGAAAAATTATACGAAATGTTAAATTTTTGTAGAGTGAATTAAAAAAAAAATTTAACTATAAGTATTGAAATTTGTAAGATTGTTGAGAAATTTATGTGGATTTGAAACAGCTGCTACGAATTTCAGATGGTTTTTATTTTATTCATTTATTTATTTATTTATTTTTTTTTTTTACGAGTTTTTGGAACACCCTGATTATTTATTGAACTCTTTTTGGTGAATTTTACGTTTTTTTCACATTCATAATTTTGCGATTAAAGTTTGTACGATTTTTTTTTTATTTTTCGAGAGTTTTTGAGAATTACTGCAGAATTGCAAAACTTTTGTGATTTTAAAATAATTTGGCGGCATTTTTCAATAATTATGGAATTCGAAAAATTTTCAAAAATTTTACGGAAAATTCCATTTTTGATTAGGGAATTTTTTTAATTCTTAAAGTTGAAATTTTCACTGTTTTAAAGAAATTCGAGAAGATTTTATGAGGATTTTGGACCTTTGTTGCGAGTTTTGGACGGTTTTTATATTTTTTAAAGATTTTTCAAAATTTGCTGATTACTTTTTTGTAACTTCTACGTGTTTTTTTTTCAATTTTAAGTGTTTTAAAGAGTTTTGTAGAATTTTGGAAATTTTTAGAATTTCTGAATGATTGAAAAAATTTTTCTAATTCTTTTTTCTTCACATTTCTCAACGCAAAAAATTAAGAACTGTTCCAAATGTTTCTAGTTTATGAAAAAAATTCATTATTTTCTTTTAAATTGTTAAAAACTTTCGTAATTTTCCGAAACTTTTTTTCATCCACAAACGGTCCAGAAAATTTCAGAAATTTTCACGAAATACCGGAAAATCATCAATCAAATGATTCTACATGATTCATTCAAAAATACGTTCTCCAGTTTTCACCTTTGAAAATTTTTGCGTCATTGTAAAACATAATTATATAGATAATAAACTACATAATATATGTATATTTCGCTCAACTAAATCAACAAAATTTTAAAAAAATTCCAAAACTTTATTTTTCACATTTCTTTTTCCACAATATTGTATGAAATAAAAATTAAAAAAAAAAAATTCTTTTTTCTGAAGTACAAAAATCGGTTACTTTTTCCACTCAAAATAGTGGAGAAAAAACTTTTACTTTTCCAGTAATTATAGATGCAATTATAATTCCATTCCAAAATGAAAGTTACGTATCAATAACAATAAAAATTAAAAAAAATGGAAGTTAAATGTCAATTGATTTACTCTAAAAATTTTCAAAAAAATGCCAAAACTTTATTTTTCAAATTTCTTTTTTCACAACTGAATGGAAAAAGCAACAAAATTCTTTTCGCACAAGTGAAAAAATCGGTCACTTCTATCACTCAAAAAAATGGAGAAAAAACTGCCACTTTTCCAAGAATTACATAAAAAATCATAATTTTAATTCAAAAATGAAAGCTCGGTATCAACAATGATAAAAATAAAAAAAATGGGAGCTAAAGGTCAATTGATTTACTTTGTAAATGCGATCGTATTAGCATAGATCAAAGATCGGCCGCGGAAGATGAATGAGACGCTCAACGGAAATTCCTCGCATTTTGAGCTCGGGCCACTTTGTGCGTGTGAAGTGGAATAATAATCCTTTACCTTTTTTTTCGATCATGCATACATAAACCTTTCGACGAATCTATTGGAGGAATTCTGAGTCATTTATTTTGATTTCTGTGTGAGCAAATGTTAGGGTTGGAAAAAGTCATCAACATTCGCGAATTCGTCTGGGTTTTTAGCTCGATGGCGATCATTGGCACAATCATCATCTATGTACCTTTAGTTAATGACAGAAATCATTTTTTTGCCGACGATTTAGAAAGTCCGAGAGTCGATAATAATTCGAGGAGAAAATTTGTGAAGAATCCTACATTACTGACGAGCCAGAAAAAATAAAATTGTAGTCATAATAATTTTAGTTACGAAAAAATCATAATTCGACTTTTTATAGAATTCGATTTTTTCTGGCTCGGAGTTCATCATTAAAAAATTTGAATAAAATAATTGATTCGTGTGGGGGGTTTAGTGTACGACTTTTATTTTGTTGCAGCTATTTTAATCATTAAATTACTTTTATTGAGAGTCTACTGTATTATTTTAGGATTAAGATGCAGATTCAACTGTATTTTAAGGTTTTATATTAGGGGTTTACTGTTTTTGGAGAACTTAATTGTGTGGTTCATAGACTCTAATCGAGATTTTACTTTACTTAAAAAAACTCGTAGCAGAATTAAGTTTGATATATTTAGAAGACTTATATTGAGAGTTTACTGTACTTTTAGGACTGTTTTCAGAGGTTAACTGTCATGTAATGACTTATATTGCAAGTTCACTGTATTATATTATCAGGACTTAGATACAGGGTTTGCAGTATTTTTTGGCTTCATATCGAGAGTTTACTGTTTTTGAAGAACATACATCGAGAGTTTAATGTATTCAGAGGATTAGAATCAAACGTTAACTGTACTTAGAGAACTCACATCAAGAGTTAAATAGATTTGGAGGACTCATAATGGAAGTTTCCTGTATTTTTAATATTTTTATGACTTCAATCTGAGAGTTTACTGTATTTTGAAGACATTTTTCAAAAATGACTTATATTTCGAGAATGCAATGTATTTTGATGACTAAAACAAAGAATTGACAGAATTTAAGACTTCATCCAAAAGTTTACTGACTTAAAATGAGTTGTATTGGAAGTTCACTACATTTGGATGATTTAAACAGAGAGTTGACTGTATTTGAAGAACTCATATTGAAAGTTTCATATATTCAGAAGACTTATATTGAGAATTCACTGTACTCTAAGGACTTTTTCCAAAAGTGAGCTCTCGTGGAACGATTTATATTGAGAGTTTACTGTATTATCATGACTTAGATACAGGGTTCACTGTATATGAAGGCCTTATATCGAGAGTTTACTGTTCTTGATGAAAAAGTATCGAGAGTTTAATGTATTTAGAGGATTAAAATCAAACGTTAACTGTACTCAGAGAACTCACATCGAAAGTTTAATAGATTTAGAGGACTTATAATAGAAGTTGAATGTATTTTCAATATTTTTATTAAAAGTTCACTGCATTCGAATGACTTTAACAGAGAGTTAACTGTATTTTGAGGACCTTTTCCGAAAGTGTACTGTATTCAAATAACTCATATCGGAAATTCATCGTATTTAGCGGACTTGAATTACGAGTTGACTGTATTTACAGTACTCGTATCGAAAGTCAACTTTTTCCAATGCACTCATGTCGTAAGTTTCGTATATTTGGAGAAATTATATCGATATATTATTAAAAATGAACAATTTATTTCGTGTTCAAAAATCTCCCCAAAAACTCCATAAACCATATATTATACATAGCAAATCTACCATATATTTACCATATAATAAATTTCCATATAAATAAAAAACTCTTCCCCACCACCCTGCAAAAATCCCAAAAACACCTGTAACCTCCATTCAGGTCCCATCCAACACCCTGATAAATAAAAAAATCATTCTCAAAACTCACCGACATTCGAATCCCCCAAAAACCGCGGCAACATTTTCCTCCTCATCCAAACAAAACATAAAGTGCACCCACCACGCGCACGTTCACGAGTACATGGCACAAAAAGTCATCGCCTCACGAAAACCAGAACAATCCATCGAGTTCCACGCGCTCCAGAACCTTGAGCAAATCGGAAATCGCGAAAAATGATCGAATGATTGAATGACGGACGCGAAAGAAGTGAAGTTGAAACTTGTACTGGAGGAAAAGTGCAGGGGACGAGCCGGTGCTCGGCGTGTACGCAACGGAAAACATTAGCGTGCTCCCATAAAAGTAGAGTTCGCGAAGTATGCGTGTACTTATGATAGTTACGTGGACAGGTGGTGGCGGACAGGTGAACGTGGCGGAACACCGGAAGTGCAAGAGACAGTGGGGAGCTCGACAGTGGAGAACCGTCGAGGAAGGAAACACTGGCGTAATCGAAGAGGTGTTCCTGACGGGAGCGACCTTTTTTCGAAACGGAAATGAATTGGTTTGGCAGTGGAGCGGTTAAGGCTGCAGGAGAGGAAGTTGGAGGGCGTGGGTTCGAATCCCGGCGCGGTATGCAGGGAATTGATGATATTTGATGCTAATTTATAAGATTTTTATGGATTTCTGGGACTCAAAAGGAATTCATGGGACTTCAATGGAATAAATAGGATTCAATGGTAATTCATAGGATTTAGTAGTAATTCATGGGATATGATAGAACTTAATGGGAATTCCAGGGTTTTTATGGGATGGTGAGGGAATTTATGTGATTTTTAAGGATTTCTTGGGATACGAAGGGACTTTATGGGATTTTATGGTCATTCGCTATAAAAGGAATTGATGATATTACTGATAATTTATGAGATTTCAATGGATTTTTAGGAACTCAAAAGGAATTCATGGGACTTGAATGGAATAAATAGGATTCAATGGTGGTAATTCATGGGATTTAATGGTAATATAATTCATGGGATATGATCGAACTTAATGGGATTGTTTGGGCTCGTATGGAATTGTTGAGGGAATTTATGGGATTTTAAGGGACTTCTAGGGATACGAAGGGAATTTATGGGATATTATGGTAATTCGCTATAAATGGAACTGATGGGATTTAATGGTAATTTATGGGATTTCAGGGGGTCCCTAGTAACTCTGGTCCTTATAAAAATTCATGAAATCCTTATAAATTTTTGAAAAATCATTATATACTATACATTATACATTTCTTATAAGCTGACCTTTTAAGACTCTCATAAATGTAAAACTTATAAGGTGACCTTACAAGTTTTAGATTTTTTATATATATATAAACCCTTGTAAGGGTTAAAGTCAACTTATAAGAAATGTATAGTTTATAAGGATTTTCCGAAATTTTATGAGGATTTTATGAATTCTTATAAGGATTAGAGTTAGGAAAAACAAGGTAAAAGTGGGGGGGGGGGGGGGGGGGGCGATCGAGGTTTTTTTAAAATACTGAGAGAAACGAATTCTGATAGTCTCAGAATTCCAAAATATGGAAAAATTTTGAAAAATCTGTAATTTCGAAAGAAAAAACTATTAAAGTTCGTAATTTTATAATGAATACATAAATTCTAGATTCCACATAATTTTTAATTATTAGACTTCCAAAGGGAATAAATTCCCGAATCTTCGATGTTTCGACCTCGAAAATCTTACGATTATTATAAATCTCCCATACGTGATCGACTCTCCCTACCCTGTCTCCCCCAAGACGTGCCTGATTCAAGGGGTCTGTCTTTTTTGACAAGCGATTCCCATGATTCCCATGGTGGCCCATGGTTCCCCAAAATTAATCCGGCCAACGTATCGCAACGGGGTCACCGGCGATCACTGGAACTCGGACGAACAGGCTCAGACACGCAGCGGTGATTCAGTTTTGTGCATGTGATATCGAGTACCGAGGCTCGACTCGATTTTCGTGCGTCAGTTCCACTTTCCAGTCAGTTCAGTAAAGAAGAATGTTTTGATCACTTCGGGTCTTTCGGTCCTCAAAATTTTCAACAGTTTTCGTTCAAATTCTGACGTTTATTTACGCTTCAAACGAAACCAAAAGTTCCTACTTGCACTTAAGGTACCACCAAAGTCTTCAAGTGTCTTTTTATTCAAGTTCAGCACGTAATTTGGTAGAAAAATTAAAGTGAAGTGTTAAATTGGAGAAAGTTCGAAAAAGGCTGTCAGATTTCGATGAGGTCCATTTTTTCGTTCAAATGTGCGGAATAAATGAACCTAGTGGAAATGGCAGTTTTACGTTTTTTTTTTAAGTTGTGAGTGAAAAATAATTTTGGAATATGAATTTTTTTATTGACGAACTGTGAATTTGTACGAATTTTTGTTGGAAGATTTCTTGAGTAGGAAAATATTTTTTCGAAAATTTTTGGGTAATTAAAAAAAGGGGTTTTTGACAGTTATTTAGATCGGGAAAATGACGTTTAATGGTAAAGGAACACGCGCCTTGTGCAAGCTTTCGGGGGTTCGGCGGTCCAGTAGTAATACGAGAAAATCAAGGACCATGAGCTTGTTAAAATCGATTTTTATGAGGAGCAATAATTCTGCAGTGACTTCGAGTGAGATGGATAAGGAGCTTTCGTTGGCGGTTATACGGTCTATTCTGATGCATCAGGCGAATATGTATGATTTATTTTTTTTATGATTGTGAGGTTTTTAGCATTTTATTATTTTGTGTTACATTATTATTGTTTAATTATTTGTGGGTGTGTTGAAAAACTATGACTGAATGGAGATTAATCGAAATATTGGTTCACAGGAATTTTTTTTCGGAAAAATAACGTATTTTGGAAAATCAGTGTGCGTTTTTATTGTGAAAAAAAGGTTGTCCATTCGGGTGCAGAAGTGGGAGACTTACGATTTTTTATTCATTTTTGCAATTGATAATTTATGGGTTTTTTATAATTTTGGGAGATTCTTAGATTTTTTGTCCTGTTGTAACAGGAAGATTTTTAAATTATTTATTTATTGAAAAATCGTGTGATGTTGGTTTGGAGATGAATCGAAGATTTTTGGCGAAAATAACGAATTTTGACGAATAAATTCTTGTTTTGAATAAAGAAAAAGTTCCACAATTCGAATTCGGAAAATTATGATTTTTGGAATAATTATGGTTTTATCGGAATTTGAGCTATTTTTATTTGGTGTCTCAGTTTTTATTAGTGGATTATTGATTATTTGATATTTATTTGTGGGTACGTTGATAAATTATGTCTCAATTGACAAATAATGTGATGAAAATCTGTTTTTTTTTTTTCTAAAAGATGAAGATTTTTTATGAATGAGTTATTATTGTTGTTAGTTATTACGTTTTTTTGAATTTTAGCGATTTTTATTTAGTTCCCCTATCATGATTGGGTTATTTTTGAATTTTCCGTGTTTTTTTGTGTGTGGATGTTATGAAAAATAATTTATAATTCGAAAATCGTGACATATGGAAATCAATTTCTGGCATTTTTTCGAAAAAATGACACATTTTGCAGGACATTGAATGCTTAATAATTGTGCGTGAAAAAGATTAAAATTGTTAATCTGATTTTTCAAAAATTTTTTTATACTTAAATGTTTTGGGATTTTTAAGTTTTCAAAATTTGAAACGAATTTCGCAATTGTGAAATTAAATTTCTATATTTTTTTTTATCAGTTCGGAAGTTTTGTTTTTTAAACTATACAATGGGATTTTTTATATTGGAGTTGAAAATTTTGAAATTCGTCAATCCTCGAACTTGTAAATTTGTGAATTAGTTTCATTGGTCATATTCTACATAATTTTTAATTTTGGATCACTTATTTTTTGATTTCTGTATTTCGAACCAGAAAATCGAAAACTTCCAAAACTGGAAATTTTCTGAGTTTTAGAACGGATATTACTACAATTTTCAAGAATTTTCGAAGCACGTAATTTTAAAATTAACCAAAAAATTTTCTCGCAAAAACCTTTAATTTTGAAAAATTGGTTAGGAAAATCGAAAAAATGGAGAATTATCAAGTAAATTGTCGAAATTATTACTTTTTTTCTTGAATATAAAATTATTATCAAACATTCAAATCCTACCAACTATTTCCTATATTTTTCGGTTTTCATTCGAAAATTGTGATACCACCAAATTTGCAGTCCAAAATTTTCTGAAATTATAATCTTCAAAATAGATCATTCAGACTCTAAACGATATATTTTTGAGAATTTGAGATTAGAATAAAATTTGGAATCTAGAACTCTTCGAAACAAAATTTCGATTTATTCAAATGTTCATAAAATTTCAAAAAATGTTTTAAAATAACTATCTTTTTTTTAAGCCGAAAAAATCTTTCGTTTTTCAATTCCTATAACATATGAATCATGAGTGTCATAACTACGTTTTTATTTTCTTCTGGAACTTATAATAACATAGATTCGACGAATGTGATGAAATTATGAATAGTCTCTTTCTCTTACTAATCTTCAAAGAATTACAACGATAAAATAAGATAAAAATTTTTTTCCTTAGTCGCAAATGCGCAGCAGCATCGCAGTTATCGTGAACATTCTTCACAAAACTCCGCGATTTCTATTCATTTCCTTCATTTTCTTTCGAAAATTAAAGTACTTTTTTTCCTACACCAAGAAAAATCAGGTAAAAAATTTAATATAGTTGAAAAAATCAAGTTCACCTTCACAATTTTCTTCTAATTTTCAAAAACTGAAAAAAAAACCCACAATTACTCATTTTGATAGCAAATGAATTATTTTTATCAATTTTCTAAAATAACAAAAAAGTGAAAAAAAAATATCAAAGATACAAATACGTCGAAATTGAAATAATTCATAAAGTTTTTTCTTTTATCCAAATTTTCAAGAGTATCATTCTATTTTAATTCTTGTTTGTTATTTATTAATTATTCTTTTTCACTCTTTTTAATAGCAAATAAATTATTTCTGTTAATTTTCCAAAATAATAAGAAAGAGAAAAAAATATCAAAAATTAAAATACTTATTCAAAAATGTTTTTTTTTTTCGGCTCCGAGTCATCAATTTGAAAAAAAAAATAAAAAAATAATGCAAAATCATCGAAATTTTCAAGGATAATAATAAGAATTTTTTTTTAACAATCATCGGCAATTTTTTCAAAATTAATAAATTTCATTTCGTAACATAATTAAATAAGAAAATGAACTTTATTGGGATGCCACTTGGCACCTTTTGAAACTTTCACCCTTTAATCAGCCAAAATCTTTCAATCATCCAATCAAAATTCAACGACGTTCAAATTTCCTTTCAATGGTTCTTTTCAATACAGTTCAAGGATGAATGTGCATCAAGAGAGGAAATTCAAGGCACAATTCGAGCCGCCGCGCGAATTGATGGAGCCTTTGAAGGCGTCACAAAAGAATCTGGTAAAGTAGCAATTACAGTCGCATTAATTGCGGATCTGTTTGTTACGTACCAACATTGAAACGAATTGAATTTAAGATGGGTGCAGGGCCCAGCAACGCTTCAGAGCGAGTCCTTTCGATCCTTCAACGTCAGGTTATTGGGCACATGAATCCGCAGACGTTCAAAGTACGCAAATTATTAATTATTGTTATGATTTTTATTATTGTTAGTACTTTTATTGCAGGATGAGTTCGATTTTTAGAAGGATTTCCGAAATTTTGTAGGATTTTCAATCGGGGAAAAGGGAAATTTTACGATCTTTTTTATTTATTTATTTTTTTGACTTTGATAGTTTTGAATTTTTCGAACTAGGAACATTTATTATGTATCTAATTTTCGAGTGGTCGGGTTTTGTATTATTTATTGATGATTTTAGTGTGAATTTGAAGTTTTTTGAATTTTTTTTTTTTTGATATACATGTCAAAGTTGGTAAAAATTTAGAAAATTCGAACTTTGGAGTTTAAATTTTTGCTTTTTTCATTTTTGGAGTTTTTTGATTTTTGTAATTTACTGCATGTAAGTGATTTATGACACTTCGAACGTTTCGAATTTTTGGATCGTCTGATGCAATTTTTAGAATTTTTGAATTTGAAATTGAAAATTGGAAAATCTTTGATCGTGAATTTAATTGATAATTTCCGTTTTTCAACTTCAGATCGATTTCTGGAATTTTTGAATATCAAAATTTCGTAAATTTTTGTTTTCTTCACAATTCGAATTCAAAATTTTCGAACGTTCAAAATACTAAATTTATTAAATTTCACATTTTTCCTGCAAAAGTTTGAAATACTCAATTTTTTTATATAATGTCGAATTCAACTAACTTTAGATTCATAAATTTTCGAATTTTCAGAAAAGATCGAAACAATTTTTGAATCCCGAAAATATAGTTTTTTTTTTTTTGGAATCCTAAGAATTTTCAATGTTGTTTCCAAATTTCCAGACAATTTTCAGTGGGTGCAAAATTTATAATATTTGTCTAAATTTGTGTTTTCGTTAAAATTCAAATCCAAAAGTTTTCTAACGTTCAAAATACGAAATTTATGCAATCCCAAATTGTATCTGCAAAATTCTTGAATACTTAATTTCTTTTGTATATATGATTTCTCAAGTCGAATTTTACTAACTTCAGATTCATAAATTTTTCAATTTATTTTAAGAAAAGATCGAAAAAATTTTCGAGTCCCGAAGATGTAGATTTTTTTTTAATTCTGAGAATTTTTAATTTTTTTTTACAGACTTCTAGACAATTTTCAGTGGGTGCAAAATTCGTTATATTTTTGAAAATTTCTGTTTTCGTAAAAATTAAAATCTAATACATTTTTCAAACGTTCAAAGTACGAAATTTATGCAATTTAAAATTTTGCCTGCAAAAGTTTTAAATACTTAATATCTGTGTGTATAATGTCGAATTTCACTAAATTTAGATTCATGAAATTTTGAATTCAGTTCAAGAAACGATCGAAAACATTTTTGAGTGCCGAAGATGTCGATTTTTTTTAAATTTCGAGAATTTCCTATTTTTTCTTACAGACTTCCAGATAATTTTCAATGGGTGCAAAATTCGTATTTTTTGTGTAAATTTTGTTTTCGTTAAAATACAAATCCAAAAGTTTTCAAACGTTCACAGTACGAAATTAAAACAATTTCAAATTTCGCCTCCAAAAGTTAGAAATACTCCATTTTTTTGTATAATCATTCCTTAATTCGAATTTCTCTAACTTCATATCCATAATATTTTTTTTCAATTCGTAAAGTAAATTCACAGTTTTCGAAATTTTCCAAACGTCTTAAACCTTAAATTTAAATTTTGAAGTTATCAAAAACCTCGAGAAATCGAGTGTTCCAAACGAATGAATTTTAAACAATGTAAATATTAGCGAAACACCTGAAAAATTAAAATCGAAATCCGGAAAATTCAGGAAATTCAAAAATTGGAAAAGTTCCACAATATTTATTGTTATTAGTTTTAAATATCACCGGAATTTAAATGCCTAGAATTTTTAATGGATCCCATTAAATTTTAAAAATGGACTTCCAGTATCATTTTTTCCAATTTTTCAGTATTCAAATTTTCGTAATTTCCACATTTTTTACTCATATTCGAAATTTAGCTCAATTTCCAATAGCTCTGAAATCAGAGTTGGGCAAAACTATTGCTCTCTCTCTTTCTCCAGACAGATACTCTCATGAGAGAGAAAAGGACAGTTGCGTAGTTGCCCATATTTTTATCTGGAACATATTCCGTAATTTTATGAAATTTTCGGGCTTTCAAGGCTTTTTTTACTCAACTGCGTTAAGAATTTCAAAATTATATACATACAGTAAATTTCCACTTACAGAAATTTTCGTAGAACGTAAAATCCAGATACATATAATCTGATCGAACGTTTCCATAAACAGAAGTCTACTGTAAATACTCGTAAATTTCCAAATAATTTCGTTTCACCCTTATCAAAATTGATGAATCCGAACAAAATCGAACACAAACTACAAATTTATTCTTTTTTTTTTAAATAATTGCACGAAAATCAGTTCATTTTTGACTACCCACCAAAATTCGAAAATTCATGAGCGATCTGAAAAAATTAGAAAAATACTCTCATTTTCGAGAATTTGTCCTCATTTTCCGAATCCTGCGTAAAACCTCAAAATTTCATATGGTTTTTTGTTTCTTTTTTTGAGCGCTTAGGAATTTTTTCGTCAAAATTCGTGTCGCGAATTATTCGAATTTTACGAAAGTTCGTTATTTCGCAATGATACCAGATAATGGACGACGTGAAGGCTGGGATTCAGTATATTTTCCAAACTAAAAATACCCTGACATTGGCATTGAGTGCATCGGCCCACGCCGGGATGGAGGCTTCCATTGGGAACGTTCTCGAGCGCGGGGAAACGATTCTCATCGTAAAAAGCGGATTTTGGGGGGATCGCGTTGCGGATATGGCAGATCGCATTGGAATTAATGTGAGTCATACTTACGCGGTTTTTCAGTCGTTTGATGTGAAACATCCATAACTGGATGACACATTTTTGCAGTCATTTTTAAACCGTGATCTAATAGTTTTGTCGTCGCTGAAACTTTATAGTTGCACTTTGGGAAATCGGTAGAAATTTTTTTTTCGGAAATTTTTCGAGAAAAAGGGGGTTTTTTAGAATATGGGAGGTTGCTGAGTTTTGAAATGATTGCGGGATATTTAAAATTTTGAAAAATTTTGCGGATTTTTGTTTTAAGAAAAGATCAACAAAATTTGTGAGTCCCGAAAATGGATATATGTATATTTTTTTTTTAATGAGAAATTTTTACTTTTTTTATAGACTTGGACAATTTTTACTGTCTGCAAAATTTCCAATATTTGTGAGTCTTCGCTAAAATCGAAGAATTTTACAATTTTATTTGAATATGTCGAAATTTTTGGAAAATGTGAAATTTTGAAATGCTTATGAAAATTGATTTGTTTTGGAAAATGTTGGAAGTTTTGGGATTTTATCGAAAATAGAAGAAATTTGCGAATCCGGAAAATTTTGGATTCTTGCGATAATTCTGAAATTTTTCAATTTTTCCGAAGACTTCCAAAATTTTGTAAATTTTGCGACCTTGGAAAAAATCGCAAATTCTTCAAAATTTGAAAATGATTATGATTTTAGTCGTTTGATGTGTGAAAATCCTTAATTAGATAAACAATTTTTGTTGTTTCTAAACTGCTATCAAATAATTTCGTCGCTAAAATTTAAAAAGCGTTTAAAATTTATTTTCGAAAAGTAAAAAAAAAAAAACGTAATTTCCCTCTTGTGACAAAAAGTAGCTGAATAAATTCAGCCAAATTTTGGAAATGATCGCGGAATATTAAATATTTTAAAATTCTCGATTTTTTGCGAAATATTGCAAAAATTTCGTTTTAATCACAGATATCGAAAAAATTGGTTCATCCCAAAAATGTATGATTTTCTAAAAATTTCTGCATAACATAATATTTTTTTACAGACTTGAAAATTTTCGATGTTTGCGAAATTCTCAATATTTGTGAATCTTTGCCAAAACTATAAAATTTTGACAATTGAATAATAGCAAAATTAAAAAAGATTTCCAAATTCTTCCGGAAGTTGGATTTTTTTGAAAAATTTTGGAAAATTTTGAATTTCAGCGAAAATCGATTAAACTTCTCATAAATTAAGGATTTGTGCAAAAATTCTAAATTTATAAAATTTATAGACTTGGGCAATTATTTCCAATGGTCGAAAAATTGCAATATTTCTGAAATTTTTCCTAAATAAAATAATTCTTACAATTTGAGAACGTCATATCAAACAAAAATCGCCTAATTTTCGAATTCTCACAAAAATTTGATTTTTCCAAGAATGTCGCAAAATTTCGAATTTCACCAAAAATCGCCAAAATTTGCAAATCCAGAAAAAATACACCCTTTCTGCAGTAATACTAAAATTTTTCAATTTATTCGAAGTTTCAAAAAATTCGCAATATTCAAAAAATTTCAAATATCTCCGTATCTCAGCAAAAATCCCAAAATTTTCAAAATTGTTTAATTGTTCGAAAATGCCCCAAAAATATTTCGTGAAAATTCTCAAAAAATGTACATTATTCCGAAATTCTCCAATTTTTCCAAAGTCTTTTAAAATATGCATAATCTAATCAGTAGAACCAAAAATTACACTCGTAACTAAATTACCTCTCCCCCTTTTTCCCAACCCTCCCCCCACCCCCTTCACCCCACTAGTACGATTAAATTCAATATCTTTCCCGATCAAACAATAAATTTCATTTAAACTGCCCATTTTCGGAACAACATCTCACCCCAGAAAAATGCCACCTCCGACCTCCAATGAACCCCATTTCCAGGTAAAATTCCTAGAAATGGAGACGGGAACCGCCTGTGATCTAAAGACCCTTGAAGAATCTCTAGTCAAAAACCGACCCCATGCAGTGTTCATGGTGCACTCAGAATCTTCGGCCGGCTTGAAACAGCCCCTAGAAGGATTCGGGGACCTCGTGCACAAGTAAAAAATAGCGCTTCTTTGCGTGTCATTCGATGAAGCACTTGTAAATTCCATCAGCCAAGTCTAATTACTGGCACGCATTAATTACCACTTGACGAAAAAAATAGGAAACGGAGGAAAAAACGGGAAGAAGAACTGAATGACATTTTTAAGGGGGGTGGGAAGATGGACGAAGGATGTTTAAAAAATTGCAGGTGATTTCAACAGGTACGAAAGTCTGCTCATTGTCGATGCAGTGGCTTCTGTGGGAGCGGAGCCATTTTTTGCAGACGACTGGGGGGTGGACGTCGTCTACACCGGGAGCCAAAAGGCCCTGGGGGCGCCTCCTGGGATAACCCCCATCACGTTCAGTCCTCTTGCTGAGTAAGAGTCGTCTTAGTAACTTAGATTCTTATCTCGTTATATTATAAAAAACATGTAGTATAAAACATTTTCTATTGATTCCCATGGAGTCTCATCGATGCCCATTAATTTCTATTGATTTCTATCGATTCCCATCAACTCCTGTAAATTCCCGTCGATTCCCATCAATTCCCATCGATTCTTATTAATTACCGTTTATTCCCATTGATTAAGTATCATTTCTAATACCGGCGTCGCGGTTAAACGTAAGTTAAGCCATAAGTTCAAGAAAAAGTTCTGCAATTTTCCCTTGCCTCTTCCCCCTCCACCTTCCATCCTGCTATTAATAAATTCTTTTTCCTTCTCTCCCCCTTCCTTCCGTCTCTTTTTTTAATTCCTGATCCTCCATTTTTTCGGTTTTTCACCCCACTTTTCTTTCCTCTTTCAGCATTTTTTTTTTCCTCATTTTTAGCATTTTCCATGCCCATAATCTCCATATTCTGCTCCTCGTCATGCTCCCTGTGTTTTTCCTCCGCCTTCAGTTGCTCTTCAAATTCGAGTCTCATTTTTCTCTCATTTCAAATTTCCTCGTATGCTGCCTCAAACTTACTGTTTATCTCCGTCTTTTCTTTTCCTTACTCTTTATTTTGATTATGATTTCCAGCAATCTGCGTTCCAGGTCTTTCTCCCTGCATTTTCCCAGTCTGTTCAAGCTTTCCATTTCCCCCTCGAACTTTTTTTGTTCGGAATGAACGCCAAAACTCTCGAAGTTGGAAATAAATAACAAGAAAAAATAACAAGAAAAAAAAAATATATATATAATAACATGAAATTTTAACTTGGAGTATTTATTATTTCTAATTATCAAAACTTCTATCTGTTTTAGCTGTCAATACATACGATCAAAAATATGATGATTTTTGAAATTTATCATCATTCTTTTCCTAATTTTTCGGTAATTGGGAGGTTTTAATTCTCTCAGAATTGTATAATTTGAAAAATTACGTAAATGTGCACAATATTTTTTGAGTCGAATGTAATACTTTGATTTCTTGATTTTGTATTCTGTTTTGGACTTCCAATGTTCACCATTTGAAAATGTCTGAAATTTGAAAAATTTCGTTTATTTGTATGTGAAAAACTGAAAAAACATCATGACCAAAAACTGATCGATGTTTTCGTCATAGAAAAAAAATAATGGGGAGGAAAAGCAAAGTTCCCGTATTCTATTGGGACGTTACGGTCCTGGGCGATTATTGGGCCTGTTTTGGGAGGCCCCGAATTTACCACCACACCATAAGCCTCACTTTGCTTTACGGGCTTCGCGAAGCCCTGGCGCAAGTTGTTCAGGAAGGTTTGCCAGCGGCTTGGTCGAGACACGCTCTCGTTAGCGACAAACTGTATCGAGGCTTGCGAAGTCGCAGGCTGGAATGTTTTATTTCGAATCCGGAGCATCGACTCAGAACCATCACAACCGTTCGCATTCCAAATGGAGTTAATGCGAAGAATGTCATTACTTCGATGATGGTTGAGTGAGTTGGAAGAATATGAGAACACATTTTATATGATTTTGCATTTCGAATTTTTGAATGAGGAAAATTTCGATGGAATCGAGATCTGTGTTTTTTGCAATTTGTTTTTGGAGCGTTTTTGAGAAAAAAAGGGATTTTTTACAATTTGGAAGGTGACTGAAGTTCGAAATGATTGCGGAGTATTCGAATTTTTGGAAATTTCGGATTTCTGCGAAATATTGCGAATTTTCGTTTTTAGAAATTATCGAAAATATCGGAAATTTTGAAAAATGGCTGAATTTTGCAAAGATTGCGGAATATCCGAATTTTGTGAAATTCCTGTAAAATTATGAATTAGTTCGATAATTCTGAAAATTTTCAATTTGTTCGAAGATTTAGAAAATTTGAAATGTTCGCAAAATTTCGGAAATTTCAGTATCTTAGCAAAAATCCGAAATTTGAGAAAGATTATGATCCAGAAAAGCGGATTTTATTCGTTTGATGTGTGAACATTCAAAACTAGACGAAAAATTTTTGTTATTTCGCAACTGCGATCTGATAAAAATTGCATAATCTCCAAATTTGCACAAAAACATTCTATTTTTAACAATTTTCGAAATTTTTGAATTTCAACGAGAATCAGAGAAGTTTTCAGATTCCAAAAATTGAGGATTTGTACAATAATTCTGAAAAATTTCAGTTTTTTTCGCAGACTTATAAAATTTTTAATGTTTGCAAAATTTGCAATATTCTTAATTTTTCGCTGAAATCAACCGATTTTCATAACAAACTGAAAAATGGCCAAATTTAACAAAAATTGCAAAATTTTCAAATTCTTGCGAAAATCTACTTTTTTGAAGAATCTTACAGAATTTTAAATTTCCACAGCAATCGGAAAAATTTGCAGATCTCGAAAATTTAAGATATGTGCAATAATTCCTCTTTCACAGACTTGAACAATCTTCAATGTTCGTAAAATTTGCAATATTTATAAACTTTTCCCAAAATCAACGAATTTTTAAAATAAACTGAAAAATTTCAAAAATTTTTTACCTTTAAATCCTAAGGAAAATTCTATTTTTTGAAAAATGTTGTAAACATTTTAAATTCCAAAGAAAATCGTAATGATGTTCAGATCCCAAAAATTTACGATTTTTGCGATAGTTATTAAATTAAAAATTTTTTTTTCTAAGTTTCGTAAAATTTACAATGTTTACAGAATTCCGTTATCTCAACAGAAACTCCAAAAATTTCCAAAATTCAACATCCAATGAATATTTGTTTCCAAAATTCATCTGTATGTACATATTTCACATTCGTTTTCCATCAGATACAACGTCGAAATTTCGGAAGGTTTAGGACCCACAGCTGGCCAAGTTTTCCGGATCGGGCTGATGGGTGCCAGTGCAACGCCAAATCATGTTGATCTCGTGTTGCGTGCTTTAGACAATGGTTTGAGAAAATCTTCACTCTAAGAATTTTCGATCTTGAGGGTCAAAAAATAATGTTTACCCTGTTTTCACGTATTTTCGTATAAAATTGGAACTTGATATTTATTTTGGTATATTCGTTCGAAAAAATTACAGAATTTTGCCATGACACGAAATTTTACGAACAATCTACGAAACTTTCGTAATTCTGATGTTTATAAAATTTTGTGAAATTTTTTTTATCATTTTATATAAATTTACATAAGTAACTGTTTTTACGTAAAGTTTACTCAAAATTCACGTAAATAACTGTTTTAAATATATAACTTTCATAACATCTTATAAAATTTTCTTATAATTTGATACAAATTTGTGTAAATAACTGTTTTTACGTAAAGTTTACTCAAAATTTACGTGAATTGTCTGCTAGATTCATGAAATTCAACGAAGTTTACAATTAATAGAGAAATTAATTTAATCGTGTGTGATTCGATGATATTTATTCAATCATGTGTAATTCGATTATTTTTATTGATATTCATAATATGTGACTACGAAGAAACGCGTGTTCGTCTTCAGAATGAACAACTCAGATAAACAATGAATTTATACGAAAACATTAATATATTTATGTTAATATATAACAACCAATGCAATTATTTTTACTGTACAAAATGAAATTATGCTATAGGTCATTGATAATATAATATATTATATTTATGCAGCGTAATTTATTATATATTGACTTATATCGTGTGCAAACATGGGTTATTCGATCTACGAAATTTCAATACAACGCGACGTCTCAAAAAACACTAAAAAACATGTACGAAAAAATTGGATAATAAAATGGTAATATTCCGAGAATATATCGGAATTTGGAAATTCCGAGAATTTTAAACGATCTAGAAGTTTCGAAAAAATTTCGACTTGAAAATACGTGAAATTTCGGTGCCACATTTTTTATACTCTTCCAAATAAAAAAATTCGATTCCATTTGCAGGTATTGAAAACGTGCATGAGTTATTTGTCAGGTTTTACGAAAATTCATCCAATAACAAGATCGTTCCAGTCATGTTTATGTATACTTGTAACGTAGTATCATATACACGTGAATAAAAAATATGAGAATCATTCGACTAAACCAAAACAATGGGCCGCCATGATGGAAGCCATGTTGGCCGCCATGATGGAAGCCGTGTTGGCCGCCATCTTTGTTCCCTCGTGTTCTGTTCTCTTTTTGCCTGTGTTCGCCCAAAAATCGAAGTAAAACTCATAATGCACACGACCCAGGTAACGACGGAAGTCGCGGTAGCCCAGCTTTTGTATCAAACGGCTGAATCTCCTGCGCCCTGCCAAAATACTTGTTCAGCACCTCGTATTTGTTCCTCTCCCATTCATAAAACGCGACATTCTCCGTATTAGTCATGCGTACATGTCTATATTTAACTTTGGTCTCCGGGACCTTCGCACATTTGCTGTCTATTATTTCGATCTTCATTTCAGGGTAAAGCACCACTTCGTCTTCGATATCATAATTGAAAGATATCGATCTGAAATCAAGACGAAAAAAATCTTCAACTGCCTTAAACTCGTACAATATTCTCGTTTGATTCCCCGTCAGCTCTTCATACTCATGGATGAACTCTAAAGCGGTATTTTTGTTCCTCGAGAAAGAAACGAACCGATCACCGGTCGTATACTGAGCACTGATTAAAAAATTGGTTATTTCACTCCGATCTCTGACTTCTCCGCGCCATAACGATTCTGGAACTTGGTTATCATCCAAGTTGTCGGTTTTTTCAGATTTGAAATTGTGCATTAATCTTTCTCCAATGGAAAACAATGAATTCGCGATTTCCAAGGCCTCGTACGCATGACCTTTTTCCAGTTTGTACAAATATGAGTAGCCATTTTCTTTGAAGTTCGTTATTGCGAAATATTCCCGGAAATTCATGAGGCATTTTCCTGATTTTACGTAGTCATTGAATCTCTGAACAATCACTTGCAAGTCATGATGTTTGGGGTTTTTGATGGCTGAAATTTCGTTTTCTGGGTAATATTGCTTCAAAATGTTCTCTGCTTCTGTCTGATTGATTTCCTGGGTTTGGAATGATTTGGATACACACAAATTTCTTGGATGATGAATCTTTTTTTCAGTGGAAGATGGTTGGGTTGTTATGGTGTGAAAACCAAGCAATAATGTTGTTATGATTGTCAGCTTCATTTTCGTTTCTTGGGAGAAGTTTACTCTGGGGAATGGAAATTTGTTTGTTAATGAATAAGTTATACGATATATTACTATGGTAGGTCGATATTTTCTGTACACGATTAAATTTTTTGTTCTTTTTGGTTCTACGTATAAAATCCGTTGAAAATACGGAATTTTTCGGTTATTCGAGTCAGTTGTATGGATTTTCATGGAAGAAATGCAGAACTGCAGAATTTTTCAAACTAATGGAATTTACAAAACTAAATACTATACTAAACAAACTTTTCATGATATTCATATGGCTAACGCGAATTTTCGAAGAATTTAGAATCTTTTGCGTATTTTCAACATAGATTCGAGAAAAACCAAAAAGCAATTAATAATCAAATAATTTAGAAATCTCAAATTGATATTCAAGAAATTGATAACACATAAGAATTAATAATAATTGAACAGAACTTTTCACTAAAATCGAACTTAGAACCAGGATTTAAAAAAACTCTGATTCCGGAATCGGAACCAGGGAAATTCACAAATTTCTCAAAAATTCACTCATATTTTTACGATATCCGCTGAAATAAACGCACATACCTTAAAACTATCGAATTCAGACGAACATCAGCCTTTTTTTTCTACAAATGTATATTTCATTGTCAAGTCTTTTTATAGCTCAAAAACGACGACAAAAAATATCTCAATTATATGATGAAATTTTAATGTTCATGAATGACCAAGTCATTATTTATCAAAGACACGGAAATGACTTGAAATTCAGTGTCATTTAGAACTGCTATAACATTTTTAAATCAGGCACTGAACGACAATGCAGAGGAATAAACGAAAAAAATGTTGGATTGTCCAACTTGCAAGTTTGTACACTTTTAAATTGTACACAAACAATGAAAATTCACATTTTCGACTTTTTTAAATCGAAAAATCTCAATTTTACATTATCGAATTTTCAGTTCCAGAGATTTTGTACATTTAAAAAAATCAAAAAAGCGAAGAAACATGCTCCAAACGCATTTTTTTCAAGACAAAACAAAAAAACAAATTATTACCAAAACACAATTTTTACTTCCATTTCTCCGATTACACAAAAATGATCAAATTACAATCAGTGGAAGCAATTACATAAACATAAATCATTCAAAAAGACGAATCTCAAAATTCACCACCGAAACGATCCTGATTCTCAAAGGCGTATCAAAAAATATGCTTTGATCTACTATTTTTACAGAAATGTACAAATTTTATTGATAATTGAAACTGAAATGTAAAACATCACTAACATTCGTCAACGAAGTTCTGAAAATAGTACATTTCGCAACTAGTGGAATAAAAATGAGGTTTCTAAATTTTACATTGGCTGGAAAATTATTATTCCGCTAGTTGCGAACTATATTTTATCCCACGTGGAAAAAGCGAGTTCAAAAAACGTCAACAATGAAAAAAGTACGCACTTTTTCCACAGTGGAATAAATTTTACATTTTATAACTGTACAACAGTAACAGTCGGAGGTTAGAAAATTGAGCCCTGCACAAAATCTAAGAAACATAAGGCGAAGGAGTTTTCATTTGATTCGAAAGATAAGAATCAAGTTTTTTGACACTCGACAAAATGAGGCCCATAAAAGGGGGCGAAGGTTTAAACGGCCTGGACAAATATTCCGGATGATATTGTGTGGCAACAAAATAGTCGTGTCTTTCGAGTTCCATGATTTCCATTCTTGTTTGCTCCTCATCACGACCTGAAAAAAATTTTCTCATCAAGAAATTGCACTTTCAAGTTGACTACAAATTTTTCGAAATATTTGAATATTTTAAAGATCATAAAAAAAAATTGAAGAATGAATATAACTTCTAGTGAACAACGCAGAATTAAGAAAAAAAAACATTAAAATCGTTTTTTGAAGTACTAGAAAATTCTTAAAATGTTCAAAAATGTCTATGAATTCTCAAAATTCAATTTTTGAGAAATTAATTTTTTGTCACAATTTTATTCAAATTTTCAAAAAAAATTCCAAAAATATTAATATATATATATAAATGATTTTATACTAACCAACAAATTTCAAACCAGACGCTTCCAATTGCTCCACATATTCTGGATTCACTTCATATCTATGGCGATGCCTTTCCTCGACTCGGCCCAAATTTCCATATAATTTTCCTATAAACAATCAATTTATTCATTAGTCAATATCAACAAAAACGTATGATTACCCCCCCCCCCCCTTCTAAGTACCTTTATAAACTTTAAATATAAAAATTCAATGACCGGAGGTCATTTTATGAAAACTATATAAAAAAATTTTTTTTTATAAATCTCGGATTTTTATAAAAAAATGTTTCATAAAATTTTAATAAAATTGCTTCATAAAAATTGCAAATTTTATATAAGTTTTATAACCTTTATTTTATAAAAAAATGAAATCTCATAAAAAAAGTACAATTTGTATAAAAGTCTTATAAAAATGAAATCTCATAAAAAAAGTACAATTTGTATAAAAGTCTTATAAAAACCAAAGTCAAAGGGTATTAATAACAAAACATATTCGGTCAAATCATCAAAATTATTATACAATTAAAAAAATTTTAATATTTTTCACTTTTCAGAGTAAAATTTCTCTAAATTGGACAAATTTTTTGCAAGTTCAAGATTGTTGAAAAGTTTAACAGACTTAGACAATCCGAAAAATATTCTCAAAATAACTCACATTTTCACGAAAAATTACAACAAATTTGTTCGTAATTCTCAAAAAACTCACGAAAATTCCACAAAATATTCAATAGTATTTTTCGGAATTTTGAATACTTAATAATATTTTTTGAAACACTGAAGACAAATTTTTCAAGTACTAAAAAACAATAAAAAAAATATCTTCTATAATTTATCTTCTATAATTCCCTGCATGTGGAATATACATATAAAATTCTCAACTTTCGAAAAATTGATGAAAATCACTCGAAAAAATTCCCAACGTGGAATTCCACTCATTCTAAACAATATTTGTAACAATATTTATGCACGCACGTAAAACAGAATTTTCAGTAACGAATTTGGTGCATCGTTTCCCGAGTCTCATGGTGCCCCCCATTTGGCCAGGGTTGTGTTCAGGCATCTCAATGACCACGGGATGCGGCGTTTCGGGGTCCATTTCAATGCTGTTGGCGTTTTTTTTGTCCAAAACGTTGCGGGCGAATTCGATGACCGCGACTTGCAGCCCCAAGCAAATTCCCAAAAATGGTTTGTTATTTTTCCGGCACCAGTTGCAGGCCACGATCAAACCTTCGATGCCCCTTCCGCCGAAACCGCCAGGAACTATCACGCCACTACAAAAATGATCATTATCAATATTTTTATCAATTAGTATGATTGTAAATTATAGTACAAAAATTATTAATCATTACTGTCAATTGTAGTGTATTAATTATTATTATTTTTGTAAATTTACAGTAAATTGAGCAATAATTGTTAGAATTGAAAATTACAGTAGAGGAATTATAAATTATTATTATCGTTAATTATAGAAAAAAATTATTAGTTACTACTGTAAATTACAGTCAATTAATGATGAATAATTATTATTGAAAATCATTATTGTGAAATGATTTTTATTGATCATGATTGTAAATTATGGTGAATTATGTATAAATCATTATTATTGTCAAATATAGTGAAATAATTATTAGCTATTATTGTACATTGCATCAAATTAATCATGAATTATTATTATTGTTAATTTACAATAATAATTATTATTAGTCAATTTACTATTAACCATGGTAAAATAATTATTGATCGTAATTGTAAATTACGGTACATTAATCAATTATTATTATTGTAAATTTACAGTTAATTTACCAATAACTATTATGCCTGTATATTGTAGTAGACTAATCAATGATTACTAAAAATTTAAATAAAATAGCTACCAATTACTTTCGTAAATTATAGTAAATTAATTAATAATTGTCGCTTTTGTAAATTATGGTAAATTAATTAATAATTATTCTTATTAACATCGACATAATAATTTTTTTAACCTCACATTCAAGAAAGAAAACTATTCCACTAAACATAATTACAATTTCGAAAATTCTACAAAATACGTGTTCAATTCGATAACACATTTTTCTATATAACAGTTGTGATATAAAAAAAATTTCCGAACAAGTAGGAAAAATTAAAAAAAAGCTTTTGAAAATTGGTTCGAAGAAATTTTAGTTGACTAAAAAAATACTGAAATTCGATTCGTACTTGGCGCTGCAAAGTCGATGACGAGCTTCAAAATACGATTCGGGATTTTCATGTTTTGTTTTGGATTCCAAATTTTCTGCTTCGATGTACTGAGAAAATACAAAAAATTAATAATTAACATTGATTAGAAATTCATCAGTAATAAATAAATGAATCATCAATTCAAAATATAATCATGTATAATTAATTAAAATTCAGCAGTTATATAATTTATTGTAATGAATATAATTATAAGAATATATAAATTAATTCATAATATAATAATTATTACAATAATAGATAAAAAACTCATTATTATATTAACGAACATAATTAATTATAAAAATATTGTGGTCGAACATTCTGATTGATTTCCAGGAACATAATTACGAATTTTCGAAAAAATTTCCCCGTATTTTCCAAAAAATACCCACACTCAAATTAAGCCTATATCCAACTTTGATAGCGGCGTGCTGTAAAGCTTTTTTCACCGAAGCATAAGAATCTTCCAACTTGGTGTATTTTCCAACCAAAACTATGTGGACTTCCTCTCTCAAATCATCGATTCTCTCGATGAGATCACGCCACTGGATCATGAATTCGGGCCTCTGACATATCGCCATGTCGATATTCAGCTGCAACCGATCGCTCAAATATTCCACAATTTTTTGCTCCTTCATCAATAACGGCACTTGGTAAATCGATGGCAAATCGTGAATCGTGATGACCTGAAAAAAGGGACAATTTTTAGCAATGAAACATGAATTTTTTAAATTGAACATTTCTTAAAAACTGCATAATTTCTAAAATTAAAAAATTCGACAACATCAAACTGCTTCGAGAATTTCGAGAAGTTTAAACAATTTTAAATTCCTCAAAATTGTCATCAAAACTTCTGAATTTTTAGCTTTTCTGAACTTTGGCATTGTTTCAAAATTACAAAATTTCACAATTTTTCGAAATTCACTGAACTTCAAAATTCTACAATCTTAAGAAATTCAAAATTTCCCGAATCTTCAGAACTTCGATTCATTCCAAAATTACCGAGGCTTCAAAAGCTTTGAAACATCAAAATTCTTCAAAATTCTCCGAAACTTAAGAATAGCAGAACTTTTGAAATTCCCAAAAATTTCGAAACTTCATAATTTTTCAAAATTCTAAAATTCCAGTACTTCCAAAATTTCTGAAGGTTTGAAACATTCAAAACTTCAATATTCTAAAACTTTTCGACCTTTAAACTTCTAAATCACAAAACTACAAAATTTCAGAAGTTCCAAATTATAAAAATTCCAAAACTTCAAAATTCTTCCAAATTGCTCAAACTTGAAAATTCCAAAAATCTTTATATCTTCAAAAATTTCTATATCTCTAAAACTTCGGTACATTCCGGAAATTTTCAAGCTTAAAAGCTATAAAACTTGAGGACTCTTCAAAATTTTCAAAATCTTCAAACTTCCCAAAACTCTCGAAACTTCATAATTTTTAAAAACTCCAAAATTACAGCACTTTTAAAATCACCAAAGCTCCTAACATTCACAAATCATCAATATTCTAAAACTTTACGAGTTCCGAACTTTAAAATCACAAAACTTCGAAATTACAAAGTTCCAAAATCTCGAAAAATTTTCAACATCGAAACACTCAAAAATGTTATAAGTCTCTAAAACTTCAAAATTCCAAAGTTTCGTAGGGAAATTTACACACATTTCGCATAGAAAAAAATTTCTCTCTCTGATCAAAATCTTGGTTACGCCTTTGATCCTGATCATAGCGAGCGAGTGCAAAAATTATAAAACCAACGAAATTTCCACCTGTTGAGTCGCCACATTGCAAAAGTTGGAAATTTTTTGTTTCGTTGATTCATCGATTGGACGTTCTGATCTACAGATGATAAGATCCGGTGATAAGCCGAGAGCACGCGCATGAGCAACGCTTTGTTGGGTTGGTTTGGTTTTAGATTCTCCGGTCGCTTTGGGCTGTAATTATTATAATAATATTAAACATAAAATTTCGAAATACTCAAATATTTATATAAACATATTTAACAAAACTGTATGGATATCATATGAATTATAATAATATTTTAGAAATATAAATATAGAAAACAAAATTAAAATGTATGTAAATATCAATTCATACTTCAAAATATTACTATCAATTATAATATTTAATTAATTAATAATTCTAGTAACATACACTACAACTCGTGTAAACGAATCAATATGAAAATTTAAGTTGTACACACAAAAATTGGAAAATCTAAAAATAGCAATAGAATTGAAACTCTAAAACAATTTCTGTTCTTCAGAACATGACATTTTTCAAAAACCACAATTTCATCAAATTTGTCAAGTTCAATAATTTTGACAAAAACATCACGAAGTTCAAGAGTTGAAATATGTAATATCAAAATTTCTGAAAATTCTAAAATCACAAGACAATTTCGAACTCAATAGCTAAAAATTTTTAAATCCAGAGTTTTAGAACTACAAAATATCCAAAATTTCAGAAACTTAAGCACTCTTCATCCAAAACTTCCAACTGGAAAATGATTAATAATTCCAGATGGGGAAACAGCACAAAAATGCGACAATACAAACACAAAACTGTCGAAGCATCAAAAATTAAAAAATTTGAACATTTCAAATTATAGATACGTACACAGATTAAACAAATCCACACTTATTATGGAAACTTTTCAAAAATCTCAATCCTTTTCGAAAAATCACATTTTCCAAAAATTAAAAATTTCAATTTATTTCCAGGTTTTTCAGACACCGTGATTCTCGATTGCAAAACATACTTGTGGAATATGAGCCACGTGCGCACAGCAAAAATTTTCTTTTTTCACTTTGAATTGAAATTGCCGGAAAGCTTCAACAAATGGCATTCCTTCGATGTCACCAATGGTACCTCCAAGCTCGATAATGCAAACCTGTATGTAAGTTTTCAAAATATTGATTAAAAGAAAAAATGGAATAATTCTTAAAAGTGCAAAAAACATTAAAATAACTGAATTTCAAATTATGCACTCCACATATTACATTTTGAAGAAAAATTTTATTTTTACAAAAATTCAAATTTTGATTTGGATAAGAAATTTATACATTATTTAAGTATATAATCTATTTTTATTGAATATTAAATTTGAATGTTAAAATTCATAATCAGTTGAAAATATTCACAAAATCAAATAAAACAGTAAATCAGAAGAATCGAATATGTTTTTATATAACAGTATAAAACCTGAGGTTGTTCTTTATCTTCAGTCACTGGTTCTTTCGCGACTTTTTCGACCCATTCCTGGATAGCGTCTGTTATGTGTGGAACCACTGTTAAAAATATATTATTATTGATTATTCAAATATAAAATGCAAATAAATAAAAACAACTTAATAAAATTTTGGAAATTGTTGCAAAATTTGTGTTTTCTCATTAAATTTTGCAAGTTCCATGTTCTCCAATAGAAATCTGAATGAAAAAATTTGATACTTTTTAATAAGAATACAAAATATTTCTTAAAATGGTTGAAAACTTCTAGAAATCATTTCAACCTTAAAAAACGCACAGAATTTCTTTTAAAATCCAGTAAAAAATTATGTACATTCTGCAAATTTTCGAAAAATATAGAAAATGATAATAATTCACCCTGGACAGTTTTTCCTAAATAATTTCCAGAGCGCTCTTTTTCAATAACGGACATGTATACTTTTCCAGTGGTTATATTGTTGTCTTTGTGAAGGGTGATATCCAAAAATCTTTCGTAATTTCCCAAATCCAAATCTGCTTCACCTCCGTCGTCGAGCACGTATACTTCACCTGTGAAAATTCAAAGAATTGTTAGTTACAAATATAGAAAAATCTTATTAATATATAAAATCAAAAATTAAAGCTCAAAAATTTAAATTTTCTAAGAAAATGAAACAGTTGAAAAAGTAAAAATATATTAAAAATATAAAAATTATAAAATATGAAATGGAATAAATAAAGTTGAAGAGTTAAAGAAAATAATTCATATAACGAAGTATTGAAACAAAAACCAATAAATTAATCAATTTGTCAGAAAACTGCAAACAATGTTTTTTAAATAATAAGAATTCAAAAAACTTGCAAAAAACGGATTTTCCAGTGTTTTCAAAATCAAAAAATATTAAATTCGCACAATTATTAAAAAACAACACTTTTATGTACGATGATACCGAGTGACTTGATAACTCACGTATTCCACACGCAAAAAAGAAAATACGACAAAAACCAAACAAACCTGAAAAATTCGCTTAAAAACATTATCACAAAAACAAGAAAATCTCACCATGTTCGTAAGGTGAAAATGTACCGGCGTCAACATTGATGTACGGGTCAATTTTTATAGAGGTTACGTGAATCCCGCAGTGTTTTAAAATTGTCCCGAACGAGCTGGAAATTACTCCTTTACCAACCCCGCTAATCACACCACCGGTCACGAGGATATATTTCATTGTTCACTTCAAAGAAAAACTTCAACAATATGAAAGTGAAAATATAAGGAAAAGATTGAACTAGAAAATTTAAACAAATTAGAATGAACGATACACGTTGTCTTTGCTTGTTTACTTCCGATTGGTCGGTATAGTGTCTGTAAGCGGCGAGCAAAAAAGGGGATAGGAATCTAGTTCCATGCCTAGCCTGAAGGGTTCGCAAGCGTCGTTGCCGTTCTTCGAAAGTAAAAGTGGAGGT
>JAPYZK010001571.1:0-17071 GCA_030522785.1 Platygaster equestris | reverse complement strand
GAAATTTACATTAATTGGATCAATTCAATTTTCACAAGTACGTAATTTGGATAGCTTTTGTCGTGACTGTTTACTATCGGAGAATACGACTATTTTGATTTAATGGCGTGCGATGCAATCAGCGAATTGGTACGGAATAATTTGCCGATGTACATGGGATAAAATATGTATGTGCGTACACGTGGAGTGAAATTTTTACGCGTCGACTCTCGATAATAAAGCGCGATCCGTTGGAACGTGAATATGGAAGAACCGTATCGAAGGTTTATACTCGCATGCACACATCGTACCGAAATATTCGCGCCATTGTTTTTTTTTGTGTGATTGAGGTGATTATCGGCTTCGTGATCGGGGTGAATTTTCGGATGTGCGTCGGAAATTTAACGTCCAATCGAGATTTTATGATTGAAATAAAATTGAGTGAACTGTAGAGACTTAGAGAATCCTCAAAGTATGTCACTTTTTCGAGTTATTATTCTAGGTGAGAATACAATTGGGAAATTTTTTCTACATTTTGTTTATGTCAATTTCCCGAAATTTTCGTAATACGCAAAGTGAAGTAGTGAAAATTTTGAGTGTTTTAAAAACACTTTTTCACGTCAGCGAAGAGTCTGCGAAGTTCTGAGAAAATTTTGGAATATTTTTAAATTTGTACAAATTCACAGAAAACGGAGAAAATTTTGAGAGCAAAATTTTCGATAAATTGTCCGTCAATTTTAAAAGTCTCGGGATTTTAATATATCGTGAAAAAAATGAAATGCACATTTTAGAAAGCTTGCAAAACTGTCGACTTCACACAAAAAAAGCAAACATTTCGCGAATTATCGAATATTCAAAATTATCATATGAGTGACATTTACAGAATTTGATATTTTACAAGGAAATAGACAAAAAATTTGATCGCATCATTATCGATGTATGAAGAAAAAAAACTCAATATCTAAATGTAAAATTACCAACTATAATGCACTATAAAAATTCGAAACTATATTTTTAATTTATCAATGGCATCGAAATTGAAATAAATCCCCTGTAAAATTTAATCGATAAAAAAAAGATTGAAATTGAAGCTCAAAAACCGAATTCCGAAATTCCGATAACTTGACAAAAAAGTAAAAATTCCCAAATCTACCCAAAAATCCCTCCCTCCCCCCAAAAAATGGAAATTCACCTACTTTCAGTGCCGATAATTCCCCAATCACCACATCATTCGACCACTTACCTCCGCATAATTACTCTATAATACGACGCTTAGAAAATATGGCTAAATCCGTAGCAATTCAGAATCCACGAAATATCAAAGAACCTCTATGTATATATCTGAATCCGTTATTTTATCAAATAGGCCCATAGATATTAATAAATTTTTCGCATCGAAATGTTCGTTAACAATAATCACGTACGAGTTAATCTACGGACTGGACCCTGATAAAGAATCATGTTCCGCTGCGTTCAGAGTAGGCCTCGATTTTTTATTTTCGAAACTTTATAAAAGTAGTTAAAGCCGAGGAAATGCGACCTTATTTACATACCGTCGCGTTCGTTTTTCCCTCGCCACGAATCACAGAAAGCAAAACCGGCCGGGAAATGAATTATTTACAATCCAGTATATGTGCCGAGGGAGAATCGAACGCGACCGAATTTCCCCAGAAAGCCTATACGTGCGTCTACCTAAAAATGTACGCAATATTTATCACTGAAAGTTGGTAATGTCGACACGCTACATGCGCTTAATTATATAAAATCTTAGAAGTAATCAGGAATGATCGACTCGTAGAAAGCTACGCCTGAAGATTGTGCAGCGATCGAGTCGTTTTCGGGACGAGTTCGTTCGAGGTGAGACTCATTTTGCGGAATTTCGATTATTATTTTGATTGAAAAGTCGGAATTTAGAGTTTCGAGTTCGATTTTTGAGTTCGAGTTCGAGTTTCAGCTTCGAGTTCAATTTTCAAGTTCAAGTTCGAGTTTCAACTTCGAGTTCAATTTTCAAGTTCAAGTTCGAGTTTCAACTTCGACTTCGATTTTCGAGTTCAAGTTCAAGTTTCAACTTCGAGTTCGATTTTTGAGTTTCGACTTTGGGTTTAAGTTCGAGTTTTTACTTCCAGTTTCGACTTTGAGTTCGAGTTTGAGTTCAAGTTCGACTTCGAGTTTCGACTTCAAGTTCGATTTTCTAGTTCGAGTTTCGACTTCGAGTATTAACACTTTCCGAGTTCATACTTTGAAATGTTTATAATTCGGAAAATTCTCGAATTTTAGAAACCTGCAATTTTTCACGATTCATTTATACATTTATATATTTCGATTTAAAAGTCGAAATTTCGACGTCGAATTGGAGTTCCGACTTTGAATTTCGATTTTCGAGTTCGAGTTTCAACTTCGAGTGACTTTCCGATTTTAAAGTTCGAACTGTTCAGAATTCCGAAAATTCCCAAATTTTCGAGACTTAGAACTTTTTCAGGGTTTAATTACCTAATTTAGAAAACTCAAAATGCAAAGTTCCGGACACTGCCTAATTATATCCAATTTCCAACTCAAAATTCTTAACTCTCCACTTGTATGACATTTCATTTTGGAAAATGTTTGCAAAACTTTGTGCATTCTCGAAAATGAGTCTATTGTGCCCAATGACCAAGGCTACGATCGAGGGTGAGGGTCCCGGTAATCCGTGTCCCTGGATTGGTCGACCAGGTTGAGATCGGTCGTGCTCTGCCCCGGACTCATGCTCGGTGTCACGATAATTTGCATCCGCGCGGCTCCGAGCAACGCCGTGTCCTCGCACGAGGTCTCGTCCTCGTCGTACTCGTAGTCACCAGCCTCGTCCAATTCCACCGAGCAGACAACGCTTGGGTCTACAGGAACTGCACAAGGAACAGTACATTTTTCCGATTCGTACCACACTGAGATCAAACTCTCTACGATTCTCTAAAATCAGTGGAAACTTCGCTGATTCATTCGATGATTTTCACTGATTGAGTTTATTCCCAAATGCGGATAAGGAAAAAAGCGGATGAATTTAAATTCAAAAAGTAGCACAGGTTACAGGGGCGTAGCCAGAAAATTTTTCATTGATTAATGAATGATTATTCAAAAAATTCATCAAATTTTTAACAATTGCGAAAAATGGATGAAAATTTCGAGAATTTACAAATTGGACAGAAATTCATCTATTATTTCGAACATCTGTCTCAGAGAAAAACAAATCGACATCTAAAGCCCTGAAAATCATATTTAACACATGTCCTACACTAAAAATGCATTGAGAAGTCGAAATTCTTCGTGTAATTACCACTATTTGGTAGTATGAGGCGAAACGAAGCATGCTTCAGCGCAAATAAAGCATGAGCACCATGCCCGGTAAATGGAGAAATGAAAAATGCACACCTTTCAAGAGTGTAAACGTCTCTTAAAAGTACTTCATAGAGAGCGACTTACTGTGTAATGTCTTTTCGCTACAACGACGTGGTTGACGAGTGATTGTTGAGCGAAGCTGAAAGCGTACAGTCATTTTTTTTGAATGAGTGCGTGCATTCTCGTGTGAAACGGTAAATACACCGAGGTACCGAACGTTTAATTAGTTTCTTCAACTTTTTACTGCTTTTTCACATTTTTTATGTGAAACATTTTCCGAAATTTCGGTTACTTCGATCTTTTTGTCTGGAGTTTACTATACTATGATAATTCAAAAATTGTTATCAACTTTTATCAACATTGTCATTTTTAAATCGTGCGAATCCATTCATTTTTGGACATAATAATCTAATCGAGATTCAGTTTTAGGATGATTCATTATTCATACGTGTAGTGCAGTCACAGAATCTTTGAAATAAGAAGCGAATGAAAAGAAAGTCAGCAAAATACACTAACAAATCCAAAAAGCAAAAAATAATCAAGGGCACAAAAAATAACAGAAAACATACTATAAAACTAAAAAAATCTCATCCCAAAAAATAAGTGTAAGTTCTATAACCCAAAAACATTAATCATCATTATTTATTACATAAATTCGAAAGTCCTTCAAAAAGTCCATCCCACTTTTTTACTTTTCGAACTTTTATTCCCACGTTCACTTTAAAGTAAAAAATCTGAGGATACGGAGACATGCCAAGCAAACAGTCAAAGTTTCTCGACAGTGTACCAATTCGAAGCAAATAAGTCCACGACTCGTGTACGAAGAAACCAACCGCAAATCCGCGAAAGAATCCAAAAACACAAAAACCCTCGGGTACTCACCATCGGGTTCTTGGGAGCTTGTAAGAGGTATCTCGGTGACGTCGAAGACGCAAGAATCGTCACGCTTGGCTTCGATGTCCCCGAGAGGAGGCACCAAAATGACCACTTCGTCGTGTCGAGCAGCAGCCGAGCCCGGCAAAAACAACTCGCTCGACTTCACGGAGCTTTGCTCCACCGGAAGCACCAGGTGTGAAGGAATGGAACTGCGAATCGAGAAAGTTATCGCTTTTTTCCCATTCCTGTTGTCAGCAGTCGCGATTAAAAAAAGGGTGAAATTTTCTGGTCATTTCAAATTTCCTGAAGACCTAGTTTCGGAAACAGCTGAATATCAGAATTCTTCACGACATCACAAACTCTACAAACCTTAATGTAACGCGTTTCTTAACCCGAGTGCCGAGGTCCGAGTGGCCCCGGTGCATAAACCGAGGTTTCGGCCTCTCGCCACCCCGGAAGTTGCTACAAGTGGGCGAGCTCGGCTCGGATGATTGTTTGTCCAATAATATGGGCTTGAGGATGATGCTCGCCGAAGTACCGGGGGAATCCGGTCCCATTCCCGGATGCAAGACACCGCTATCCGGTTCCGATTTAGGCAGCGCCAGGAGGTGCTTCCTGTCTTCCATGTACAGTTCTATCAACTGGTCGAGTTTCACTTCAATGTCATCGACCTGACGATTCCCAAATCGTAACGATATAAAACAAAAGCTAATCGAAATCCTGACCAAATCGAGGTTGTACACACTGAATCCCTAAAAACTGACACTCATCATTCACGTAAGTTCGTGAGGGGTCAATTCACTGTATGAACTCACCCCCCCCCCCCTTCGCCCCTGGAAAAAATTGACACTACAAACTACGTCGATGCAATTTTTTCAACGAAATTTCATCACCTGTCTTTCGACCTTGACAACTCTCGAAGCGAGGCTGATTTTCGACGAGTAGACGTCCCTCGACTTCGACCCCTGCCTCCCCAAAATTTGATCCAGCCTAGGAATAAACGTCGTATCGAATTATTCTGCGCCTGGACAGCTGCAGAACACTCCCACTAAAGCCAGGCTGGCAAGCGAATGCATGCCACGCTATCGAAAGGTTTAATAGGGAGAGGCAGAAAAAAAGGTCGATTTTAATGGTACCTCCGCGGGAGATAGGTTTTCCGAGCAAACACGTGCAGGCAAATAAATCGAGAAACGTGCTGGGGTGACAGTATCGGTGCGTGCGGACATTTAATCCTGCGTGCTTTGTTTCTACGTAGGCCAAGACAGGACACACTATCATGAAGCTGATAAAAATACCGCGGAAGTGCGATCCTGATCCTGTTTCTCCTAAACATGTCTTTTTTGTCGGGGTTGAATATGAAGTACGTTCGCGGCATGGGTTTTTCGTTCCCGGCAAGTACGTTTTCACTTTTTAGTGAGTGGAAGAGCGAAATTTTTGGGGTCGAGTGGTTTGTTGAATGTGGATTTGGGGTAGTTTTTCGGGGGTGGAGTGGGATGGGAGTTTTATTATTGTTTATTCGATTTTAATTGGGTGTTTCGTTTATAGTTAGTGATTCACGAGTGTGTGATGCTTTTTATACGAGATGAGAGGGAATTTTTATATCTATACTATGAGAGTTTTTGTGATTGATGGGTTGAACTATTTTCTGTAAATGCACCCCATCAAGAGAGAATTACGATATTTTGAATTATTTCACATTCTCTAAACTCCAAAATACCGAAATGTCTAAGACGGAAAAATTTACGAAATTTCTAAAGCTTCGGTACATACGTTCAAAATTTTCGATGCTTCGAAGCTATAAAACTTCAAAATCCTAAGTTAGTTGAAGACTGAATTTTTTAATAGGTAAAATTTCACTTTGCATATCATACATTCTGTTAAAAACTTGATGGAACTCGAAATCATTTCTCAATCTCAACTGTTCATTCCAGGATAAGTATCATTTTCTTCATGCAAACCAGCTTTGAAAAATTCTATGCACACGAAATTTACGAGCACGTTTATCTACCCTCGGAGCATTAAATCTGAATTTCCTTGTCGTGAGAGTTTTGTGGGCTTACTTTATTTCAATATAACTTTCATCGCAATTCTGCACTTTTGAAACGGTTTTATCTCTCGATTAAAAAAGAAAGATATGTATAAAATTCAATTATACTTTCTGTGGAATGAAAAAGTACTGAACTATTACTAAATTGACTACTTCACACAAATACGTCTTCACCTACGAAAGCAAACTCACTTTGATGTCTCAAACTCTCCCTTTCAAAAAAACCTTGAACTTCCAAGGTTAACACCCCCTTATCTTAGAACTTCATTGACCTCGAATTCAGGGCTTCACCCTGAGCTTTAGAGTTGTACCCTTATCTTGGCAATGACCTCGAACTTCAAGGTCATGTTCTCGAAATTCAAGGTGAAATCTGCTCAATGTATATCTCCAACTTCAGATGAAAACATTGAATGGTCGAAGGTTCACCCTTAACTCGAGGGTAAATAAACTCGGAAGTAAAAATCTCCACGATCGAGAGTAAACCCTTCAAAAAATTACGGACCTTGAAAAGGTCAAGAGTTAATCCTTAATTTCAGGGTGAACGCTGAAGAGGTTGAAGGTCAACCCTCGTCTTTCGAGCGACATAGGGTTAATGTTCAATGCCAAGGTGAAACCCTTAAACATTTTTGATGATCCAAAACAGGAACAGATAACAAAATTCAATACCAAATACTCTACATTACATTTCGGGCAGCTTCGAATACCTCTCGAGCCTCGGAACAGCGAGTCCCGTCCATCGGAGCTTTCTAAAGCAGCCCCGCTGTTCGGTAACAAAATAGTGGCTTGGGAAATTAAGCGGACATGAACGATAAGCGCCTAAAAAAGGGGTAAATCGTGAGGTGGCATTGACGTGAAAGCGGGCAAAAGAAGCGTTCCTCGAATCTGGGATGGGTTTGCTCCTTGGGATTGTACCTGAAATGAATGTTTCGAACGCGATTCAGGAGGTCCGCGTGTCCGGAACTGTATTGCTCTATCACGTCCTTAACGTCGTACGGTTTCAAGGCTTCCCGGAACTTCTTGCGGGCCACGAAGTACTTGAGCTGCACGATTACATATACCATATTCATGCCTGATTTACATCCTATGCGGTTCACGGTGGTAAAAGTTCTCATTGCTGACGATTTCGGCATATGATTCAAATTCCGTCACAGTGGAAGATAAAAAATAGTGATTCAATTGAAAAAAATAAAAGGGTCATAATAATTCGGAGAAAATTGCACTTATTATGGAAGTATAATTTAGTGAATTTCTCAAACGCGGCAAAACCGAAAATGAACCCGTCGAATTTCGGAACGCACCCCGGGTATTTTTCGAAAGGAAAATGGTAATTTGTTTAGAACATGTAATCATAGGTTAAAAATCATTATGATTGATGATTTTTTGAGCTTCTAGTCGTCTATGGAGCCCTTGATAGGATTTTAAGATAGGTAATAATTTTTTAATAGAAAATCGGGGGGTAGAAAACATTATTATCGTACTCGAATATTCTTCGACTCGGGAGAATGTCGAAAAAAAAATATTTCGCGAATCAGCTGGTTAATGCAATGGCCTAACGCGCAAGCAGTTGAAAATGGCGAGGGACTGTTCACTCAGCAGTGGATTTTGGAGAACTGCATATATTTTTAAAAATATAAAGAATAATTTTCGAATGATAGAGGAATTTAATTTCAATAAAATTCGCATTCTCGAACGAATTAGAATTCTGTAAGTCTCTGAGAAGTATCCAAAATTCCGGAAAGCACGAGAATAATAAAAATGAAAACATTCTCAGAATCCTTGAAGTACTAGAATTCGTCAGAAGTTCGAAAAAATTCTCCAAATTTAAAACACTTGCTAAACTTTTGGAAAACTCATATTTTTTGGAGTCACTCACATTCAAAATTTCGAAAAATGCTCAATAAAATTAAAATAAAAAAAAACACCCTCAATCTCCAAATTTCCACAATTTCTACAGTTCTCTTAACCTCTCAAATTTCACGTATTCTCAGAATTTTCCAATTCTACAAAATCCCCAAAACTAAAATCTTGCGAAAACTTTCGAAACCTCAAAAATTCTTGATATCCCAGAATATTCAAAACAGTCCAAAATCCCTGAAAATTCTCAAAATTTACTTATTTTTCTAAAACTTTCAGAAACACCTACGATATAATCATCTATAATTCAGCACCCATTCAAAATAAAACTGTTTCCAGAAGTATCAAATCCGCAAAATAAATGATCGAAGATGATTCCAAATGACGCCTGTAGTTCCAAAAATTACCATTTCAATTCCATAAGTGAATAGTCCCTCTGAAAATGGTCAGTTTTGCAGTACACAGCACAGATTTGCATTCTTCAAAAGATAATTGTATCAGAGCATCGAAAACACACTCCTAAACGACAGTGGCACAGACATAACACATAGCCACGTGAATCGATTCAGTACAGGCGAATAGTAAGACGAGTTAATTCATCGAGCTCGAGCTTGAAGTCGTCACAAACATAAATCGAGTGCAGTGTCCATCTATTTGACCAGTGAGATATTTAATGGTATGCACAGACATTTACGAAGACTCAAGTGCTATGAGCAGGGATGGGCAACTACGCAACTGTCTTTTTCTCACTCACTGAGCAGTCATTTAGCGAGAGAGAAAAAAAGCAGTACCATCGCCCACCCCTGGCTATGAGGAAATAATAAGGCTAGGTCAGTTTACGCTAGTTCGCGAGAGATGCACACCGCATTAGAAAGTCTCATTTCATTGGTAGAAAGACTTTTCACTTCGTGCTTGGATATATTAGGTGTTCGAGATAGTTTGCTATTTTTCTTTGCGTAGGCAGTTCGGTGGGTGAGGGAGGTCATGAGGTAGGTTCGAGAGAAATATGTAGAAAATATCAAAAATGATCGTAAAATGACTCACAGGCAGAAATATCACTCAAATGACTCAAATTCAAATGTCTGTCGGAGAATTTTCCGACTCGAAAGAATAACCTCGCTCCAATAAACAGTCGGAAACCGTATGTTTCGCAAACAAGAGTTTCGAATCGATAACTGAATATGATGGGCACTTAAGATTTCCGTCTCGAACCGGTAAGGAAATGGGAAGAGGTATGATTGGGTCGTTACGTTTTGTTGGCAGTGAAGGATATTGAGTGACGAGGATACCTAGTTTGGATATTTTTCACGCGGCCGAGGAGGTCGACGTGGCCGGCGCTGTACTGCTCAATAACATCCTTAACGTCATACGGCTTCAGTGCCTCTTTGAATTTACGCCTCGCCACGAAGTACTTCATCTGGTACAATTACACGTTGCTGCGTTATATACCCTGCGCTTTAACGCTGAAAACTTGATTACTGTTTCAATCTAATTCGACATCTTTTATCGCGAATGTCGTCCCTCTCCACCGCGCGCGGAGCTTTGTTATGAGAGCATCGAAAAGTTCGAAAATTCGTGGGAATTTTTTGATCATACTCGTCCGTGTAAAGGGGACGAAAAGTACCTGCGACTGGTGGCGTAAGGCGAGATCGGTAAAAGCGAGTCGCGTTGGGCATGTGATTCATGGTGTTAACCGAATTACTTTTTCTAATGGGGTAGCAAAAAGCTCACCTTTCGTATCGCTCTAATGGCCCCTTTGTGTTGATTGGTCAGCTGGACACATCGAGGTTCTTCGTCCTCATCTGTGGAGGAATCACGTGGTTCGATAAGAAACTTGTCACGTAGTCGGTGATGGCGGTGCTATTTTCGGACGAGCGTGCAAATTTGTCGCTCTTTTGTTTTTGAATTGCTTGCAATACGGAAAGTGGGGTTTTTTTGTATTGGCTACGGAGAATGTGGGGGTGAAGGTTTGCAAATTTGTCTGCGAATGCGAGGGGAGGAAAATGATTTGGGGGCGGAACGATGTGCAAGGATTTTCGGGAATTGTGAGGATTTTATGCATTTTGGGGAATTTTAAGAATTTTGCAAATTTTTGGACATTTTGATCATTTTAGAAATTGACAAAAAATTGAACAATCTTCTGGATTTGTAAGATTTTAAGGAATTTCGGAAATTTTGAAAAACCTGCGAATTTTGAAAATGACAGAAATATTTATTAATTTTGAAATTCCTCGAAATTTTGTAACTTCAAAAAATTGTATAAATTCTCGAAATTTGGAAAATTCAAAAATTTTTAATTTTCTGAAACTCGTTTTAGAAACCTCACATTCGTTGAAAAATTATTATTCCACTGGTTGCGTAATGAACTATTCATCCTTTTATGGACACATATATTAAATTCACATTTACATTTCATGACTTTCGTGTCAACTAATAATTCGTCATCTTTCTGGAAACCATTAATAATTTATGACATGAAATTGTTTAATGTCAAAAAGTTTGAAAATTTCCGAGGAAACTTGAAGTAATTTTGTAAACCTTGATGACGATTGAATCAAGTCTGGATTATTCTATATTTTATATTGTTAACCATTTCAAAAATGGTCATGATACCGAATTAGAAAAATTGTTCATTTTTCAGTTGCCCGAAAATAATCATAATCTGGATCAGAATATATTTTTCTAACTTTCAAAATCCAGATTTGATTTTCTTCCGCGCATCAACGGCTCATACTGAAAAGGGTCACTTCCTCCCTAAATTTCTTCGAATAAAAAAACACTCGATTCAAGTGAAAACTCCGCAAATTGAGCTCAACTTGAAATTATACTCAAAATAAGTGTATTTACCGCTCTTTTCGGTGTGATATTTCACTCTAAGAAAACATAGTGGAAACACAATAATTTTGTTAAGAAAAATATCGCTATAAAACTCATTTTGAGTCAAATTCCCACTCACTCTTGATTTGCGAGATATCCACTCAAATTAAGGTAATCCTTACTCGAAGAAATTTGTAGAGTAAATAAAAAGAAATGAAAAAATGTTGGAAAACGAGCATTTTCTCAGTTCCGTACGTTTCATTTTCCTTTTCAGGATTTTCAACCCTGTTGCAAATTCTGTGAGTACTATTGGTGCTCGGTTAAATTGCTTCATGCACGTGCTCAAATCACGATTCTTGTAAAATCACCAGTTCGCATTTGGATGCAAAAACAAGTGTCACGTGAAAATATGTCCACGATTACAAACCTTTCACGTGAACAAATAAAATGTTCGGAGCATGTTCAATGTTCGAATTTTCCTTTTTTTATGAAGAAAAAGATTCGTAATCGACGAAATTCTCCTTCCAAAAAGTTGCGAAAAACATACCATTATTGTAAAAGGATTTATCGCTTTGTAAAAGTGAATATTTAGAAGTTGAAAACTTCGTTTTACGAAAAGAAAATCGAGAAAATCGTCACTCGCGTTCTCGCTCGGAAAACTCTCTTTCTGTGATTGCATGAATTATAAACTTTTCTCGAGTCAATCTCAAAGTTCTCCCAGTTTTGGGATTCCACGAATTTTATTTTGTTAAATGGTTTTCAAAAGCATTAGTTTCCTTCTCGGATTTTGGTAGTAGATTACATTTGTGTACACGTTTTCATAAACCAAGAAGGAAACGTAGTGAGCATTAACGTCGCAGGTTAAAAGTTACGAGCCAAAAATTAGGTTTGGAATTGTCCAACGCTGGAGCAATTTTCGGGCGCTCGAGGCAGTAAATCCTCGCGTTTTAGCGAACATTTTTCCACGATTTTACGGTTCACAGCAAGTTGCGAAATCACGGAACTATCAAATTGGTTTATCTGATGTTATCTAATTTTGAAAGCGATTTTCGAAATTCTAGATGGAAAATAAAATAGAGGAATCAATTTCTAGTGATTGATGAAGTTCAAAAACTAAACGTTCCGTGAACATTTGGGACGTTTGAAAAATCGGTGGACGCGAAACATCAATATTGCGAGGCGCCACTGGGCAATAGTGAGAGTGATGCGTCGAGTGGATGAATCAGGGGCGATGAAAGCATCAGTCAAATTCACGTGGGTGGAAATCATTTGGAAAAAGAGAAAAAGTGGTAGCAATTTATAACAAAAAAAAAGTTGATTCGACTCGATCGATAGTTAATACTCTCGGATAATGTGTACGCTTTTGGATTCATTCGAACCGAATTTGCACAAACTTTAAGCAAAAGAAACATGATTTTTTTGTTGTTGTTGTTGTAATTTTATCACAAATTAATTAAAACTGTCATTTTTGGAAAAAACCGATCGCAAAAACGTCTTAATCTCGAAAAGTCAAGCGAAAGGAAATCGGCCAAAGCAACAAATTAGATAGTTCAAATTAATAGCTCTCTAAATAATCGACGAAGCTGTTGAAAATGCACTACCATAAAACTGAAAATCCCGGAAAATTTTAGTTTGTAAAGTATCGGAAATTTTACATTTTGAAAAAATGGAGCTATTATGAGAATAATGAAAAATGAATTGGAAGAAACAGAATAAAAATATACATTAAAAATAGGAATGACAAAAGAAAAAATTTGAATGAAAGGTAAACAAACATAAAAAATTACGGAAAATTTGGAAGTTACAGATTATTTGAAAAACTCAAAAAACAAAGAAATTCGAAAAATCAACAAAATCAACAAAATCCCAAAATGTTAGGATAGTTTCAAAAATGTAAGGATTATGCAAGTATCACAAATAGTGCAAATTTGAAAATTGTAAAATTTTGTGAACGTTGAAAAATACGATACTACCAAAAATTTCTAGAATGTAAAAAAATTCAGAAATTCTTCAAAATAAGAAAATCTAAAAAGTAATAAACATTTCGAAGAAGTTAAAAATTATGAAGAATTCAACATTTTTGAAAATTCTAAAAAATATGCGAATCTGAGACAATTTTGAGAGTTTCGAAATTTACACATTTTGGCTTTTCCCCGTTTCTTTCACTTCAATTTTTCGAAATTCAGACGTTTCTGGTATCAGTTTCCCAAAAAAACCTATCATCAATCAGTTTTCTACGATTTTTTCTCCGTTCAATTGATTTCAGAAAGTTCAAATTTATACCAAAATTTTCATTCCATCCCTCTGATGTGCATTTTTTGTGCCCCAGAAAACTCTTTCTCCTCTCATCTCCTCGATGCAAACGATACGAGTTCCGGCGTTTCAAACAAAATCGAAACTTGTAATGCAGTGCTAATGGACGTTGTATTATCTAACGAGTCATAATCGCAAATGGGTAGTGTATCTCCGTAAAGTGCAACGAGCACGATAATTGCCAATCCTGGGACGAATTGTGGAACGTTTTACGACGAGGCAAGGGAGATTGCGTGTCAGGGGCTGTGCTACGTGTTAGCAAAATAATTCTTTGACGAGTCAACTCGATATAAAAATAATAACATCAACTCCAGAAAAGTAGTTCTCCAAAATGTTGGATTCGTCACTATTTTACTCAGATTTGTTGCATCCAGTTGCCATAGTTCGAGGTGGAATAATTTAAGACCAGAAAATCGAAAAGTGTCGATTTTTTTTTTTCGATAAGACTCATTTTATTATCGAACTAGCGGAAGATCGAACATTTCGGACACTTATTTGATTTCCGCTCTTGCACTTCGGCGTGTTTTCTAGCCTAGGTGAAAGCAGTCGATGCTTATTCTACTTCTATGGATTAGGTTGTACTTGTGGAAAGAGTATGCATAAACTACGCTGATAGCACTATTTTTTCCATTTCTCGGAATGAAATATATGCGATGGAGATGAATAAAATGAAGGAGGTATGGAAAATGAATATTCGATAATGCTAGTTTTTTTCATTACGAAAAATTCGGAAGTTATATGAGATTGTGGATACATATATGGTCGACAAATTCATGGAACTCGAAAAAATTTGAAAAAATTTCCGTGAATTTGGCGAAAAATTCGGGAGGCTCAGAAGTTATTTCAAATGTATATGCAGAATTTCGAAAAATACTCAAAGTCATTTTATAATAACTTTTTGAATTTTTTGAAATAATCATGAATGATTATGAAGAAAAGAAAAAGGAAAGTGATAAATTTTCGAGAAAAAAATTCCCGTCGTATGAATGAAAATTCAGGAATTCTTCATCTTTGAAAATTGAAAGCTTTCCAAAAATTGATTCTCGTTTTTTAAAATTTTGGGGGGAAATTCGGAATTTCTAATACATTGACTTTTGACTTCTATGTGAAATCTTAAACACTACTAGAATTTTTATCCGAATTTCTTTACGGTATGAATTTGTACGATCAAATTCGTACATTCTAATTTTCCTTTCAAATCCGAATCCACAGATTTTTAAAATTGAGAAACTGTATTTCGCAATGCATGAATTTCATAGTATGAATTTCGAAATTTCGGAACTTCCTTTCTCGAATATTGTTATTTTGAATATTTTCTCTGATCAAATCTCCGAGTCTTTGGATTAGAATTTTTTTATTCTCTAAGTAATAAAGTGAAATTTCAAAAACACGTAATTCGGTCAATCCGAAAAAGTACGTTTAAAAATCGACAACTTTTAACGACTTAAAATACTATAAATTTCCAAATTTTGTAATTTAAATTCGTAGATAATTAATAGTTCTTTAGATTCGATAAAAAATGTAAATCAATCATTAATTCATTCTTAATTGATTGAATAATCAATTATGTTTCAGAAAATAATTTCTTCATTTTGTACATAAAAAACTAAAATTCCATCAACACGTAATTCTGTCAATCCGAAAAAGTACGTTTTAAAACCGACAAATTTGAACTACTCAAAATACTATAAATTTCAAAATTTCGTAATGTACATTCATAAAGTCAATTTAATTCGTGAATAATTCATAATTTTTCGGATTTGATAAAAAATGATAATCAATAATAAATTCATTCATAATTGGTTGAATAATTAATCATGTTTTGGAAAATAACTTCTCCATTTAAATCTCATGAACACGTAATTCTGTCAATCCGGAAAAGCACGTTTCAAAATCGACAACTCTTGACAATTCATAAAAATATAAATTCTCAATTTTCGTAATTTACATTTAGATAATCCATTTAAATTTTCATATAATCAATAATTAATAAAAAATATAATAAAAAATGATAATCAATAATTAATGCATCCATAAATAATTGAATAATGCAATAAGTAAGTAACCCCTACCTCCCCCCTCCCCCCTCTCCCACAATTAAGTCACAAAAAACCTTCCAAAAACTTCAACAAATGCCCAAATAAACGTACAAGTGATCGTGAAATGCGAAACTAAAACGGCAAGCAGAAAGCGAATATGCGTACTCTTTTCGGAGGTCGGAGATGTGTTGGGGGACGTCGGCGAGCCGAGAAATTCCGGCAGTGTGGGCAGAGGGGTCACTAGACCGGCGAGCGCGAGTGGCAAGGGCGAGGCTCTCCCTAGGCGGCTGATTAGCCCTTCGATCCTCAGCTCGCGCAGCTCGAGGGTCGACGACGCTCTCCCCAGTTGGCAACACTCTGCCGCCCAAAAAAAGGTCCGCGAAAAAAAAAACCCGTGGTCAGTGCCAGTACTCGCATTTCGGCCATCCCCGACATTGATTTACGTCACGCACACGAGTGCGAGACACCCCCTTTTTCGGTCGTCGTACGATGATAAAAATAACAATAATTTCACCCCCCAACAAAAGACGGGACGCGATTTATCGAAGGATCATGAGCACTCGAGTTCATTGTTTGGTGGTTAATGCGCGATTTGTGTCTGGGGGTGGGGAACGCGGGGGATGAATTTTTAGTGTTTTTACTCACCGTCGGAGTTTCTTTTGGAGAGGGCTGTTTCCGTGACGGAATCTTCGGAGTGACTCGCGTTTAATTGCCGGCTACTGGCGACTGTTGGAATTGTGGTTTCGTTGGTGTTGTTCACTTGGGGGTTGTTGTTGTTATTGCTGGCGCGAGCGTCTGGAATGTACGGTTTGTCCTCAGAATTACTGGGAGGGTATTGCAGTAGGTAAAGGGGAATAGGTTATTTACTGGAAAATGTGGATTTCCTTTTGAGGTGCGTTTTTTTATGAAGAAAATAACTTTTTTGAGAATTTTGTAGTTTTTTCGGAGGCATTGGAAACTTTGAAAGCTGCAGAAATTGTGGAGTTTGTTGAATTTCAGAATATTTAAGTTATTACGAATTCTCGAGGTTTGGGAAATTTCGACGATTCGGAAATTGAGAAAGTTTACAGGGATTGAAATACTCAAGAAAAGTTTCGGATTTTTTGAGAATTGTAGAGTTTTGTGGATTATGAAGGTTTTGAAATTTGGGAGTTGTGAAGAATTATGGAGAACTTGAGGTTTTGATTTTTTAGAATTTGTCTTATGATAAATATTGGTAGAGTCATATAATTCTGAAGTTTCCGAAATTCTTGGATTTTTTTGACTTGGTGAATTATAGACATTTTACAAGTACGAAAGTTTTGAGTTTTTCTAGGGAATTTTTGAACACTCATTAAGTTGGAAACAATTTTGAGGGTTTGCAAAATTTTCGAGTTTTAGGAATTTTCGAAAAAAATGTGCAATTTTCGCACGTTTTGGCATTTTTAATTTATCAAGAATTCTGAAGTTTTTGAAATTTTTGATTGATGTAAAATATGGTAATTTTTAAGGTTGAAAAAGTTACCAATTACTGAAGATTGTGAAATTACGAAATTTCCGCAATTGTGAATTTTTTTAAGATCCGAAAATTATAACGTTATTGTAAATGCCCAATTTCTAAAATTCTACACATTTTCAAAGTTCAAATTTTTCTATTTTCACATTTTTAAGAATTTGGAACAATTATAAAAGTATCAAAAATTGTGAAGCTTTTCGAAAATTTTTCAGTTGTAGAATTTTTGTGACTTTAGGAACCCGAATAGTTTCCATGTTTTTAAATTCCCAAGTGTTCAAGAAT
>JAPYZK010001570.1:0-17382 GCA_030522785.1 Platygaster equestris | reverse complement strand
GTATATGAACTCATTGAGAACAGAAACATTTCCGAATTTTAATTCTTCAGAGCTCTCAGAAATAATGAAAAATTTATAGACAAATATTGAAAATATTTCTAGATCGTAAAAGGTACCACAGGAGGACAATTTATTGTTTCAGAAATTTTATGAATCCTACCAAAATGTTAGAAATTAGCTGGGCACCCTCGAATTGGAGGGGGAGGGGGGGGGGGGGGGGAAAAAGATTTAATATTGATACAAGTTCAGAAATGAGCATTTTCATTCAGATTTAGTGCTGAAGCGATTTTAAATTCACCCTCAATGATTTTAAATTCACCCTCAATTTTCGAGAAAAAGAGAATGACTCGTGCAAACCGGGGCTTATTTTTTCCTGGGAGAAAAAATGCAGTGTATTTTGGGGGTTGGGAGCGAAATTTAATTTCGTAATTGTCGCTAATTACCCGGCCGCGGCTGAATGGAGAGTCCTCGGGTCCAAGTGCCGCGCGACGCGCTTGTTGCTCAAAGGCCGCGTAACGAAGCTCGACTCTCCGCATTTAATAAGCGAGTGACACCGCACAATAAGCAATTTGTTAACGTGCCGAAGTAAAAGGAACGCGGATTTTCGTAACATTCGCTAATTTCACGTGTTTTCTATGGAGCGTTCGTGTTTTTGTGGCTTGGATTAATTTGACATGATGTGAGAAATTGATAAATTGGTCCGAACGTTTTAAAACAAATTTTTTGCAATTGCTTGATCACAACTTTTGGAATTGTACGGTTTTTGAACAAATGGCGGAAAATAATGATTTTTTATTCAATAATTGAATGTCATGAAAATGGTCCCAATAATTTCTAAAGAAAATGGAAATTTTTTTCCGAAACAAAAGACAAAGACTCGCCCCTTTAATTTAAGATGACCGAATTTCCAAAAGAGGTGGGTGCTTTATTTTTGAATTTAAGCAAACCCAAGAGAAATCATTCTATTTTTTTTTTGTGTGTGCAAATGATACGTTTTCTCTTATCAAATTTTTTAGTCAGTTTCCATAATTTTAATAACCACTCAATTCCTCAGATAACGTGATCAAAATTTCGGCCCAGAATCACAGTTTGTATTTCAAAACTACAATACTACGAATTATTTCATTAAAATGTCACCAACGTCAGCAAAATCACCCAAAAATGTCATAAATGACAACTCACCGATCAACATTTCCCGACAATCATGCCATATAATAATTTGGCTAAAAAGTGGGGTGGGTGATAAAAATCGTATCCATTAACGCGACGGGCATCGACGGAAGCGATCGATCGACGGGACGCTAATGCCGAAAAATGGGGTAATTTCGCATCTGAAATTGGTAGCCTGGATTTCCTAGATTGAAATAAAGTGGCCGTGGCAGCGCTGCGCCAGGCGGATCATTTAGCGGTTTTGTCGAGCGACGGCCAATTGCCGGCATTGTCGCTCGGCTGTGCCACAATGGGCCAATCGGAATGCTCTCTGTCTCCCTTCAACCCCTAACGAGCGTTCTCGCACCCTCTCCCTTGCCCGACAGCTCTTTATCTTCGTCCCTCGTACGTCACGCGGTATGTACGAGGGATGGAGGCGCGCTCTTCTCTCTTATCCCAGGGTGTCAGATAGTTACGCTAATCGACTAACCAATTTTCCAGCAATGGAAAAGTCATTCCGCCACTCCTCGCCGGATGCCGGGTAATTCGATCTTTTATCGTCGGACGAGCCGAAATTTTCGCGAGAAACATCGATTTTCACGTTTTTTTCTTTTGTTCGAATAAGGGTGATTTTTGGGGGGCATTGATTGGGGAAGTGGAACAAAAGTCGGGTTCGAGAAATTAGAGGAGATAATTGCGGTGATTGGGGGATGGTGATCGGGAATGGATTACTTTGGTGTGTTGGGAATATAGGGAAAATCTAGTCTTTTTCACTTGAATTTGAAAAATTGCCGTTTTTGAAGTGCGATGTCTAGCATATACAAAATTTTGGAAAATATTGTAAGTTTGCGATATCAAATTGTAATTTTCGAATTCCAACATTTCGAGATAAATTTTGCAAGTTTTTCAAATTGATGCATTTTGAAGAACTTGGGAATTGGTACGTTCAAAAATTCGGGTTGGAAATATTACGAAATGTTGAATACATATTTATACGAAACATTTAAAATTTTCGTATCCGTCCCTAAATTCGTCAATTGACAGATTGACAAACGGTAATAATTTTTCATTATTACCTGAACACGTGCTTCGGAAAGATCGAGAGTCATGGCTAGTTCTTCTCTCGTGAAAACGTCGGGGTACTGTGTTTTTTCGAAAGCGCGCTCGAGCGCGTGCAGTTGGTACGTGGTGAAGGTCGTGCGCGACCTTCTCACTTTTCTTGGCCTATCTTCGACGTCCAGAGCGTCGTCTGTTATGTCGTTTATTTCTCTGGCTTCGTCTGAAGACGCTGCGCGTTCTGGAATCAATAAAAAAAAAAAAATTTGAATGGTTAACAAATTTTGAAAATTGAACTAAGAAATGTCGTTTTAATTCGAAACGGTATCCCTAAAAGCATCAACTTTTAACTAAATATTTTCCTAGTATTTCTAAAATCATCCAATTCGTCACTTAACACAATTTTCTAGACCATATCATGAATTATTTCGAATTTTCGTAAAATTTCCAGATTTTTATAATGCTGTCTATTTTCTGTCACCTCCTACCATTTACATCACAAATCTCAAATTCAAAAAATTTCGTACATATGAAAAAAAATTTCTAGAGTTCGAATTTTCTTCACAAGTGTTATAAAGTACGTTTAGTCAGAAAGTTTTTCAAATTAAATATCAGTCCCAAACATCGAGAGTTCTAAAAACATCCAAATTATTTTTCTAGACCATACCATGAATTATATCGAATTTTCGCAAAATTTCTACATTTCTATAACGCTGTATATTTTCTGTCACGTCCTTTCATTCACATCAGAGATCTCAAATTTAAAAAATTTCGTACATAATAGCCTCAACAACAAAAATCCCTAGAGTTCGAATTTTCTTCACAAGTGATATAAAGTATGTTCAGTCCGACAAATTTTACGAATCATGTACCAGTCTCGAACATCACAACCATGAAAACACATTAAACTCCAACCCAAAAAGAAAACTTTACCACCGCCCTGTAAAACCCCCAAAAAGTCATGTTTAAAGCAAACTGAAAAAAATCCATTCCCTCCCCTCCCCGAAAAAGGCCGATTAGCGAGCGTTAATTTCCGTGAAAAAACGCTGCGCGCAGATTTGGCAAGAAAAAATCTCCGGGGCTTGATTGAAACGCAGCGAGCATTTTTTTAAAGCCGCTCGCGATACGCGGATACACCCCCGATGCACTCGATGCCCGATCGAGGGCTTTGCCAATTTAAGCCTCTTTATTTCCTCGTTTCGCGAAAACGCGCTCCGGCCATTTTTCCGCGACTGCAGCCCTGCAAAATAAGCCCCCGAAAAAGACCCTCCGAGAGTTTCGAAATTCATCGGCAATTTTCCGGGGAATAATTAGCGTTGCTTTTCGCGATCGGCGATTTATCGCATTAAAAAACGGCGCTCGAAAAACGAGGGAACGAAATTTTTTTTCCGGAGCGATATCGCACGACAAAGTCGAGAGATCGTGGGGATTAATGCCGGCTTGAATGGAGAGATTTTAATGTTTTTATGCCGGGGCACAATGGGCCGTCCACTCGATGCCAAAGCTCCCCATCGCTTTTTATTGAATCCACACGTTCCCGGGGATGATGCGTCCCGAAATTAAACATGTATTTACAATGCGAAATAGACGGAAATCCTTGCATATTGGCACTTGATGCCCCGGGATTAGCCAAACTTGGACGGATGGCGCGCGCGCTCGAGGGTGCTTTCGCGAAAACCGCGCTTTTTTTCGACGTTTCGAAATTTTCGGGTGGGAGAAGGCAAGAGATGGAGGAATTTCACATTGTGTTACGAGTTGCGAAAATGGGAGATTTTTTACGAATGTGGGGTTAGCTATCATAAATTTTGATTAATGGTGAAATTCTAACTACTATTTTGAATTACTCGAATTTTTTACGTCACATTAGTTGGATTTAACTCATTTTGAGTTGAGTTCGACAAAATAAACTAGTAGCCTGAAATATACTATGGGTTAGTTAAATTTTACTAGTTATTAAAGTTGAGAGAGTTTTTTTGAATTAATATTTATTGATTTCGTGTAATATTGCATTAAGAATGAACCTCCAACGATTTTTGAGGTTAAATTGGATTTTTTTCTGAATTTTGGAAACTTTGTTTTAGGTTTAACGACACTTGAAAATTTTTTCGAAAAATTTTCGAAAAAGGCTAAACTTCAACAGCTTTTATTCGAGTAAGCAACGTCTGTTTGAGAGGTGCTTTCGAAGGCAAATAAAGATTATTTATTTTGAAAATAATTTTTCCCTAATTTTCTCGCCCTTTGCAGGCAAAGAGGGCCTGATTTCGGATACAATAAAGTAATACACTTTTCGCTGATTAAATATTTTCAAGGAATACGTAAATTTTTGAATTTGAATGATCGTATGTTGAATGTCGCAAATTCAACGTAACTCTAAAGTTGAAAAAATTATGAGGAAACAACTTCTCATGGAAACATTAAATTATATATCATTTTTCAATCTTTTATGTATCTTTTATATATTGTAAAATTTCAAGCTCAGGCAAACTGTAAACATTTGTTTTTTTAATAATTTTCGTGAAATTGTCCATGCTCTCCGAAACTTGAAAGTTTCACGTGGATGTAATTACATTAACGTACACAAATTTATCGTAAGCACAAGAAATTTGGTAACATTTTTTAAAACTTACAAGAAGTTGATAAACTGCTGAAAAATTGGCTAAATTCAGGAAATTGGGGAGAAATCCAACTTATTCGAAATTAATGTACTGATACATACCAGATTTTTTTGGTGGAATGAAAAAAAAGTAATTGTAGAATTAATTTGAATTTCCAAAGCTTGATTTACAACTTACAACAATTTGACACCGCTTTCACAAAATACAGTTAAACAATTTTAAGTGTCCTCTATACTACTTAGAAGAATTATTAAATAAATTCTGATAATATCAAAAATATTTCCAGTTCAACCAAACTCCGCCAAAATTTACTAGAATTTTATAAAATTCTCAATAATTCTAGTAAAGTTTTAGAGATTTCAAAAAATTCCCAAGACCGTTAAAAAATACGAAGATCTTCGAAATATTCAAACAAAACTGATAAATGAGACACACAAACACATACACGTCACACGAACCACAGTAAAAAGTGCAACACACATTTGTGAAATATCAAATATTTTTGTTTACAAGCTACAAATAAGTTCACTGAACGTGCTTGAAACTACAACTAAAAAAACCACAACTCGGTGAACCCAAATTTCCGACCATTCCAAAAGTTAAACAGAATGGAGATACAAACCAAATAGATAAAAGACAAATATTCATTACTTCTATCATTTCCCTGAAAAATACCATACGTATGTCATAGGTAATTCGCGTAGATTCACGCCACCGATTTCGCGGATGACCCATTTTCCGACCACACTCATTCATGAAGCTATTTCCCCGCTTTGTAATGCGATCTTAATCTCCCTCAGTTTTCATCTCCTCCCCGTAATTTCCGTAAAACAAACGAGCTAACACGAAAACATTGAAATTATTTCCGTACCTCGGGCAAAAAACGTGTTTTTACACCATGTACACACAGTTTTCTCGATAAGGGTAGAAAAAACAAATGTAAATTTTATTTTATACCATTTCCGTACCGTATTTTTGTATACCAAGGTCGAAAAAAATATCCTACACGTATTTAAATTTTTCGAAAAGACATAACATTTTTTAACGGTTAAAATGGTACCAATAGTTATAAAAAACATGTTTTTTAAACCAAGGACAGAAAATTTTCATCACCCCGAATAAACAAACGAAAAAGTTACTCCAAACGTTTCACTATAAACCACTAAAAAAACTCGTTTATCACACCAAGAGCCCAAAACCATGTTTTCCATACCAGGTACCACCCCCCTTTTTCACCATCGCCACAAACATAAAAATCACATTTCTCATAAAACACCCTACGAATTAAAAAACTTCCACGACCCTGAAAACGACTTTTCTCGCCCTCGGATCGAAAAACGTTCGCCAAATAGACACTGACCTTCGGTTTTCGCCAAAATGTGATCGATGGTGTACATGCTTCTCTTGGGGTTGAAGGTTTGCGTCATTGTAAAAAAAAGCACAAATATGATGGTCGAAAAAAGTTCGTCACTAGTGAAACACTTTCGAAGCGCGAGTTGCTTTCGTGGCAGCGCACCGTGCGAGAATGGGAACTTCGAGGGCGCGACGCGTACTGACTGAACTGACTCGGGGAAGCGAAACTGCGCGAGACCAGCCCTTAAAAAGCGGCGCGCTCCCTACCCTGAGTAAAGCGACACCGCCATATTAAAGAGCCGGCCAATCGACGTTTGAGGCACCCTCGCGGGCCGAGGGTTGAATGAAGCCTGGGCGGGAAGAGTTTTTGATCTCCCTCTGGCCTCCCGCGTGAATTCGCGAAACCTACCCCTTTCACTCCTCGACGCGAGTTTGCATCTGTCTTTATTAACTCGGCTCGATTTTTTCGTTTTTTTTTCCATTCGAGTGGGGATACTCGATCTGGAAGTTTGGTGATTTGAGAGCGTATTTTTGGGGGATGACATGGATCTCAGGAACAAGAGGGCTAGGGGGTTGCGCACAAATTACGTAAGACGGTTTTTGCCCAATTTTGACCCTCTCCTACCTCGTAAAATTTTCCTGGTTTGAGGATGTCGCTGAAAATTTAGGCAGGCCTGTAAAATTCAATTATATGGTACTGACAGGGTGAACAATTCTGAATCAGTGATTTTTCACTGATTTCAATTCAAATCAGAGAAAATTCTCTCCTTAATTTATTTACCAAATTACAAATTATGACAATTTGTGTCGATATTATTATACGTATAAATTTTAGGAAACATCCCTTACGGAAATTTCCCTTGACTCAAGGGTTAACCCTCAACTTTCAGGGTTGTTACGACCACTCAACGTGAGGGTTAACCCAGAAAGTTCAGAGTTCGTCATTCTCGATACAAACATATTATTTAACTAATTATCCAACTGAAAATTCTACCTTGTTTTTCACATTCGCTTACTCATGGGTTTTTCCAGTTTTTCTATTTACGTATAATCATCCATGTCATGCAAAAGGACTAAAAAGGAATTCAAAAGAATTTTTCTCGAAGGTCCTTCTGACAAATAGGATTTTCCGGAGCTGAACGATGTTCCTGAAAACACCGGACTCCAATTATACAATATACTGCGTATTTATTCAAATGCTGTACATTTTCTTTTCCCCCGTCCAAACAATCCTATTTTACATTTTTAACAATGCTTCGGTCGTTAAAAACGAAATAACAAAAAAGCGTCATCAATAATTTTGACTTAGGGACGATTAATGAATTGGGTCTTCTGGATTTTTCGGGTTCTTATCTCTAATTCCCATCGATGAGATTGGAATCTTGCGGTTGACCACAAATTAACTGTAAATTGGAAAACCGTGTCGAGTGAATTCAAGAAGCTAATTGAGTGTTAAATCACCGTGACATTTTTGAAGTGGGCAGCTGCACTTCAGTTTTTTGAAAGGATTTTACGAGCCCGAAATTATATCATCGTGTGTGAAAATTAATAGTGAGAGGAATACAGGGATTAATAAATTGTAGTCCGATTTCAAACGATTAAATGGATAATTATTTCGAACATATCAATCTTATTTTAGAAAAGATTTTGAGTGTGGTAATCTGAATCTCGTCAATCTGAAAATATCTATAATGTAGATGATTTTGATGTGAAAATGGAATGGAAGAACAAATTCTAAGAAATTCATTTTTTTTTTTACTTTCAATTCAATGTTTAAATTGAAATTTGAAATTCCGTGAAAGTATACTCAAAGAAAGATTTTGAGAATTTCCAGTACTCCATTATTTATGAACTTACTGTGAAATGAACGTTTTATTATATACAGTAAATTGTAATATATCTTTAGAATTCAATTAAAAAATTGGAAATGACTCAGTTGAATGATAGAAATTGTGTGAATCGATAGGGCGAGTGATAAGCTGATTGATAAGCACAAATACGCTTACAGTGCACGCAGTATTTGCCGAACATTATAGATACTGCATGGACACAATTCTCTGACCGCTAATGAACTACATACGAAAGACGAGGTTACTCTGAATCAAACTGAAATTGCGGTTCATGTAGTTATCGATCTCACCGATCACATACTGGAAAATGATAATGAAAATGGAAAACGAATAAGAAAAGTATTAAATAATTAAGGGGAGGAAAAGTTGCGAAATCGCCCCTCCCCCTCCCCCCCCCCACAATTTACACATATCTTATAACCACTATCAACTGAATTTTACTGTCTTTTATCTCCCCCCCCCCCCTCACCTGAAATATTAATTCTTCGATTTCCTTTGCCTAACTAACTCTGTAGCCTCGAAAATCGCAATTATTATTTTATTAGTTTTTTTTTTCAGTTACGAACATTAAATTGATGCTTCGTGAATTATTTTTATACTACTTTGATTCAAATAAGTCTTTGTTTTTTTCATTAGTTTCGAATTTATTTGTTTGAATTGAATATTTTGAAGAATTTTGGAACTTAGTCTAATCAAATTCAAATTTGATAAGGATTCAATAACGATTACGTTTATTTAGGACCTTCGTATTGTTGTTGCAACCATGGTAATTTTATCCAGACATTGTGTAAAAGATATGTTCGTAGAAAAAAGGTGGAAAAAGTGGTTCCATGATAATTACCATACATTATCAATTCGTACATGAGAATATCCCTAAGGAATTAATTGGAGACACAATATGGAGGCTGAGTAGGATGTAGGAAAAGTGGAAGATCCTATAATCGCTTTTAGAATCTAACCACAAATTTCGGGTTCGTTTGGGTAAACATGCATTAATGCTCATTTTCTAATCTGTCGGGAAATGCGGGACAAAGAATGCCTGCCGAGGAAATATTTATCTCCCAAATATGTTTAGCCTACCAGAAAAAAGCATTAGCTTTTTTTCGTTATAATGGTATTCGGAAGCCCAAAACTCTCACCCATATGAGATTATAACAAGCCTCTAATTCATTCTTTTTTTTCTTCTTCGGATTATCCACTGATCCGGAGACATCCATTCTATAGTTCACCTGAAATTTATTGTTTATCAAATGTTTGAGAATGAAGTCGATGAAATGTGTTCAGTTCATTGAAAATTTCAAAATTTGTGAACTATTAGGATGGCAAATTTGTATTTTTCATGTGAGAATTAGTGAAAAGTAAGAGGAAATTGGAAATTTAATTCGTTTTAATATTCTCTGAAAAACACGCAAAAAGTGTTTTCTGATTTTCAGGAACTATTTCCTGATTTTCAGACAATGTGTTCTGTTTCAGACAATTTTCCCGATTTCCAGAAATAATGTTCTGAAAATCAGGAAATTGATTTTCTAATCACTTGTTCAGTTCGATACTTCCCGAATTTTAGAAAATATTTACTGCATCTCAGAAAATTGTTTCCTGAATTTCAGGAAATCTCCAAACAGGAAATAATTGCTGCAATCCAGGAAATATTTTCTGATGAACAGGAAAAAGTTTCCTACAAAGTAGAAAATCAATTTCCTGAAATTCAGGAAACCGTTTCCGCTATGGAGTGTCGAAAGCGGAATCACAGCAATAACTCCCTGAAACTCAGCATTGTTTTCTAAAATTCTGGAAATTATTTTAATCTAGAAAAAAATCAGTAAAATTCATTTTGTCTGGCATCATCAGTGAAACGTATTTAATAACATCTATAAACTTTATAATTTAACAACATTTATTCCATGGGTACAATAATAGCCAATAACTCATTGAATGATTTACTAATTTCACTAATTTTCCAGTTACCCATCAGTTCACTGATTCAAATTTGTAAAAAACCATCTTAATTAATCATTATGTTTTGAGCAACTTTTCATTCTCTCAGCCAAAAGCATAAGTACGTGAACGAAAAGCGACTTGGGCCGGCTCATAAAACGCTCGCGACCGAAAAAAATGAGTAGAAAAACAAAATAATTACCGTCCTTGATTCAGAGGGAGTCGAGAGAAGCGAGCGGCGTCTCGAGGAATGAGTATGGTATACGCGACAGAAAGTTAATAAAATCTCGACGGCCCCGCGGGCCAGTTTATTTAACAGAAGCGGAGCGCAATTCACCCGCTCGCTCATCCCGATAGTCTTCGCCCATTTACTCCATAAAAAGTCGACGCTTCTTTGACTTGGTTCTAACCGGCACACGCAGCCACAACAATGCCGCCTCGCCCTTAGGGGCCAATAACGACGCCCTAATACCGATTTTTTTGCCCTTCGCCCTATGTAGCTCTTTTCCTATCGACGCTCCTACTTCATTTACGTAAATGTGGAGTCGTATATGACGTGCGATGTGACTTTTAGGAGCTTTTGAAGCTAGTTCGTGCGGTATTGGATCAGAGTGAAAGCTCAGAAAATTCTTTGACTATAATAAATTGGAAAAAATTTCTTACTGGATTTTTAATGAAATATAGAGGAAGTATTTTTTAGAAAATGAAATACTCTCTATTGGGGGATTGAATCAGTGAGAAATTGAAGAATTTCATGAGACTGTGAATTCAGTAACAAAAGTTACTGAAAGTGACTGAAAATTTCAGAAAATGTTTAAAAGAGTGTACAATTTCTGAGCTGTAAAATTTAAAAAACTCCGAGTTTGCGGATTTCTAGCTCATTTTGAATTGGTCAAAATAAGAGAAATGAGTGAAATTTCTACTCAAGCTCGATTTGCAGAAGGAATTGAGGCAGTAGTAAAATCCACGAATTTGAAAATTCTTATAGTCCAAAAATTGTAAGAAATGTGAAATTACAAAATTCGAAAATTTCAACATTAGGGAATCCTACAATTAGTTGGTTTAAAATTCCAAAAGACTCCAAATAGAAAATTATATCCTCATTATTGAAAATCATTAAAATGCTTAAAATTTTGGATTTCACTGTAGCAAATTCGTCATTGCGAATCAATTATAATTATCCAAAATTGCTGAAATTTCAAAGTCTATACCTCAAAACCATTATTTAGAGACGAGAATCTCGAATTTCGATAAATTACGATATTTCGCGATACAGACTTTCCCCGGGGCGCAAAATTTACCTCGTAGGCAGGCACACTCGGCGGTTGTGGGCGTTGAATGCTCGCTGAGAATCGTTTGATCTCCAAATCGGTTCGCTGGATCCATTGTGAATTGTATCTGCTTCCTTTACGCCTCGTTCCGGCTCCCTTTTCCCGAGCCTCCTCTTCTTTCGCAGACTTAATGTCGCCTATTGTAGGCGGCGTCGTGCATGCCTTTCTTGCTACTTCCCGGACTCGTGATATGACAATTACGCTCAAGTTATCAGCCTGGATATGATCCGATCAAAGACTCGCGCGATTTCATTCAAATCACAGTGTCCCCAAAAGGGAGAAAAGAGAAAAGAACATCGAGACGCGCTGACAGTGTTCACGAGTAATTGGGGAGTCATATTTTGACTCAATGATTCCACTTTACGTAATTTGATGATTTGACTCAGGTACTTTCAAGGGCGTGGATGGTAATAAATTTTTGAAAAATAGACCGGCCTGAACCCCCCCCCCCCCCTAACCGTACTTAATTGTAGGTTTCTTATGAAAAACATTATCATTTATAATTTTCAAAATCCACGAATTTGAACATCCTACAGTCCAAAAATTAAAATAAACGTAAAATTCTGAAATTAAAAGATTTTAAACATTACCAAATACTCAAATTGCAGAATTTTCGGTTCAAAATTTCAAAAGACTCCAAATAAAAAATTATGTCAATTCTTGAGAGTTTAAGGATTTCCTGATGTTCCAAATTTTAAAGTTCAAATTCTAAAACCATTATTCACAAAATTTTTCGCCTTTTTTCGCTCCGCAGATCAACAAATCACGTGAAGACACTGAAGTTTCAAAACCCTGAAAGTGTCTCGTATTATTGCGACGCGGTAATAACAGAGAATCGTAATCTCGCGAACTTTATACGTGGATTCGAGCCCTCCTGCGGATGACACTTTGATAACGGTACTCCGTGTAGCCATTCGAAAGCGCGAGTAACATTGTTAACTCAACAATAAATCAGAAGAGACGAGGCTGGGGGGAGGGGGCGCGATTTGCCTGGGTCGCAGGTAGGGTGAATGATAATAGGTTGACATCTGCACTCAACATCCCCCGAGTTGACGGCAGCTCCCTAGAAACGCAATTAATATTCGTAATTCTACCGCAACCCCCGACGGCTCCTATTTAACGAGATAAGATTTCCTTAGCGTCGCGTCTCTGCGCGCGATACCGCCTGTAGAAAATAGACGGGCTTTTTTCTCGCGAAATAAACCTGACGTTTCTCGGTTATTGTGGATTGAATTCGGCTCGCAATATTTTATTGTTGATCAAAATCATTAATTTGAATGGAAATTTTATGATTAATGAATAATTTTGTCGAGATTTATTTAGGGATGAAGAGGGTTTTACATGCTAGTTCAAAATTCAAAAAAAGAAAAAATATCCTCAGAAAGTTCGGGATTGATGTATAAAACAGAGTAGATATTCTGCGAGTCATCAAATTCGACATTTATTAATATACATAATTGTTGAAGATTCAACAGTAAATATGAAAATGATGCGCCAATCTCATAACGAATTCCGAATCCCATTTTCATCAAGTTGATAGGAGGCTGTGCTTTGAATGCGCCTCGATCGTCGACAAGGTGGATATTCAATTTCATTATAATCTTCCTCGGATTATCGAATTCGAGAATAACGTTGAGAGCGCCTTGAAAAGAGCGAAAACGAAGAAAAGAGGGAAACAGAGCGGGGGTGAAGTGGCGGAGGTGTAGCTAGTCATTTAATAAAAGTATGAATATCGCCAATAACTCATCGCTCAATCTCGTATAATTTCCACTCTATCGAAAAATAATTATACTTTATCGCAGATTCTCCCCGTTTTATCCGTTTTCCCTCCCCCTGCCACCCACCCTCCGCGAACCTCCGGCTTTCACCCCCAGCGTTAAATCGCACAATTACATTTTTCTCCGTTCCTCGGTTATCGTCCTACCATTGTCACTTTCCTCTCTATAATTTATTACTTTTTCCATGAAATTGATGTAATTATGTGCAGGATGATATTACGTAAATGAGCTTATTAAAGGGAGATGATTATTTTGTTATTGCAGAACTGAATTATTCGATGGTTTTTTTTTGTTTTGTTTTTTCTTCTTTTGTTCGTGTTGATTTTTGAAGGGAGAAATAACGGATCTGGGAGTTACTGGAGGTTTTGGAATTTTCGAAATTTCGAAGTTCTGTGATTTAGAAGTTTGGAAATCGTCGAATTTTAGAGTGTTATTCCGACAGTTTTTGAGCTTTGGCAATTTTGAACTACTGGAATTTTTGAGTTTTTATGAATTTTTGATCTCTTAAGAATTTTTGAGAATTTCTGGAGTTTTGGAATTTCGAGAGTTTAGAAGAATTTGATTTTCGAGAATTTTAAAAAATTTTAATGTTTTATAGCTTCGAAGCTTCGGAAATTTTGTATGTATCGATGTTTTGGAAATAATGGATACTTTATATTTCTAGAGAATTTGGAATTTTTAAGTTTTTGGGAATTTAGAAAAATCGTTAAATTATAAGCTTGTAATGTTCCGGAATTTTATAAGTTTAGATTTTCTGGGACTAAATTTCGAGAATGACAAACTTTCGGATTTTCTCATTGTAATAATTTTTGAATACTAAAATGTCTACTGAGATCGATGAACTCTTCGAAATAAATTCTAAAATTTGGGAATCCGAATTATCAATTTTTCAAAGTCTCAATTTTCTGATTTCTCGAGTGTTAAAATTTCAGACTTAGAATTTTCGAATTTTAAAATTCACCAAACTTCCGCGATATCCAGTTACATCAGAGTTCCAATTCCGAAGTTTCCTATTTTCGGAATTTCAATTTGAGGAGGGGTAGGAGTGACACTTTCAAAATTCCGGTAAAAATTAAGTTTTCACCAGACAACTGAATTCAATAACTCGCAAGTTCGATAAAAAAAAAATGTCAATCCAGTAGAGCAATAAAATGCAAAGTATGTCGAATCAAGTGACTGCACATCATTAGGCAAAAAAAAAAAAACTGGCGTCAGTGCAGGCACTATCAGCTAAATTTAAAATGTAAACATCTGTAAGACCTCGAATCCACAAATATTCGAACATATTTTCTAGATACCAAATTGTTCATAAACGATTTGTTAATTGAATAACAATATGTATGCTCCCCTTGAAGAAAAGGCTGTTTCCACAAATTAATTTCAAAACTTTACCGAGAACTGAATTCCATCCTAATAAGAACTAGAAATATTTAGAACAACAATACGAATACAATTACATAAAAAAATGAAAACCCATAAATTCGTGATATCTACACACCAACAATTATCACTTTTCCCCACCTCATCCAACCTTCGCCCTTCGACCCTTCACATTTTCTCGCCCTCCAGGTACGTCTTCTTCCTCCACACGTTTCCTATCGGTTCGCGCTACAATCGGCCCCCGCTTAATTTGAGCACTCTGCCATTTTCAGTCAGAAAGTCGGCGAGAAATGCGAAAATACCAAACGGGCGTGCGATCGCACGCGTGAATGCCCCTTCATAAAGCGCCGGCGAATTGATATAAGAGAGTGGTTATTTCGCGATCATTTGGGACGTCTCCGCTGAATGGGCGCGACGCGCCCGATTTTAAATGGACCGTAGTTAGACCACGTGTTTCGCAACCCGATCAAAGCCCGCGGCTCGTTTTCCATTACGCTTTTCAGCCTCGTGTAAATACTTTGCCCGGACTTTCGTACGTGCCAAGAATGACGATGCGAAATGGCGTGTCGTACGATTTTTCGTTATACTTACATATGGCGTAAGTAAGTCACGGAGAATGAATTCGAAATGATTTGTCGAATATTGATAATTGAAATCGATGGAGTAGATTGTCAATAGGTGAATATTGCTGATTTTATGATTTTTTCCATTTTCCCACCCATTTTTGTCAGTTCAAGGTTTTTTGCGAGAAAAAAATCCGCTTAGCCAGGAATCGAACCCGGGACCTCACAATTTCATGTCGAGTGCTCTATTTACTGGGAGGTCCCGGGTTCGATTCCTGGCTCGGAAGTTTTTCTTTTTTCTCGAAAAAAAACCTTGAATGCCAAAAATGGGTCGGAAAATCGATAAAATCATGGAATCATCGATTAACTGTCACTCTTAGATGTTTGTTTTGTTGTTTTTATCGATTACGTAACAAAATATCTACACATTAGATCACAACTTCCAAATTAATTTTACATAAAATGAAAAACATGGTTGAACATGTTTATGTCATAAGGTCGTGAATTTTCCGTGTCAAGGAAAAATCGATGTGATTTTTGAACAATTCACGTTAACTGTTCGAACTTATTCGAATTACTTCGTGGATGAAGCGCAAGAACTTGTAAACGTTGGTGAAAACTATGGGTAGTCCATTGGCGCAGGCTCCGAGGCCATAAGACACAATTCCAATAACTGTGTTTCCAACGGCCAAAGGACCGCCACTGTCGCCCTGCAAAATATTACAGTACGGTCTCAAAATAATTCCATTCTTGTCACAAGTCAGCCTGAATTCTTATCTCCAGAACGTAAAAAACCTTTTAAAAATTAAATAGAACCTGCTCTCTAAATTTCTTCAAGTGGAATTCACTCCATTCGACCTCAAATTGAACCGCTCGAGAGAGGTTTGATTTGGGGGAAATCAGAGTGAATTTCACTCTATTGGAGTGATGGTTCACTCGCGAAAATTTAGATAATAATTATGGAATTTAAATGTTCACTGCTAGGAACGTACCACGCATGTGCCGATTCCGGGTGGGTTCAAAATACAGATTTGGTACTCTGACATATCCCAATATCTGGTACCCAGATAATGTTTGCAATAATCGCGTCGAAAAGCTCGTACACTAACAGTTCGCAATTGCTGGCTTGGCATTCTAAACTCATTACTTTGCGCTCCGAAACCTGTCACATTAGCTATTTCACCGTTTACCACATCTCTCGTTGGTAGACGTGCTGGTTGTCGTAATGCGTCAAATCTTATAGGCGCGGTCAACTGCGGAACATTTCCCACATTTTGAATTTCATTTTCTCATTGATCTTAAAATGGAATGTACTGATAAAGAAACGTGATCTACTTTCAGAACGGCGATGTCAAAGGCTATTTTCCGCTGGTCGTACAGAGGATGGATCCACATTTGCTTGACTGCAATTTTCGGCCAGTGGGTGAGTGTTGAAACTCCAGTCACTACGTAATTTTCTCTAGTATTTAAAACGCAATGTGCGGCGGTCAAAACATGAGTTTCTGTCAGGATTGTACCACCGCAAACGTATCCACCATTTGATACTAATACTTGAAATGGATGCCAAAACACATGGGTATTGTGGCCTCCTATAATTTTTTCTTTCTCGTCTGCTTCCGTTGTCTCGTATACGATTTCGCCATTTGCCTTATCTAAAAGTTGTAGATATTATTCACAAACAAGTTTGGAAATTCTGGTTTCAAATCTTTAATTATTTCAAGAGGTAATTCCATCCCGGAAATATATTTTTAATTTCTACAGAGAATCATCCCTGGTACACGAAATGACTTGTCGTTTGAAAATTACGCGATCTTTTCCACCTCATTTTCAACCACAAATCAGCTCCACCATAACTTATCATTTTAAAGTGATATAAAAAGGCGAATATTTTTATAGAGCTTACTCAGCGTGTGAAATGCGAAGATAGCAGAAAACACGGCGATGATTAACCCGTTCCGTAGCATTTTTCTCGACGAAAGAAACTACAGTTCTGTCCATCGTAAAGAAACAGTCGATTTTTTATAGAAACATGCACGAAAAATCAATATTATCAAAACGTTTGGGTTTATGTATATGAACAAGCTCGCACAAAGAGCGAATTACCGAAATTGTTTTTCACATAGACCATTTAAGATGAAAGAAAGCAGCTGTTGAATCCATGAGCGAGTCATTAAGACAAGACGTAAGAGCATGATAAAAAAAAATTTGACAGTTTTTACGCTTCAACTTCGAGGATGACGTACAATCCAGTTCGTTAAATCGCGATAAGCTCATTAAAGGTGCGCGCACACTTAGGCGAAGCGGCGCGGCGCGTTTTTCGACGCCTGAGTTGTTTGCACGAAATCAAATGAGAGCCCGCACACTTAGGCGGT
>JAPYZK010001569.1:0-19742 GCA_030522785.1 Platygaster equestris | reverse complement strand
AAAATCATACGTTTTTACGTTTTATAATTGCTAAAAAACGTTACGAACATGATTTTCTATTCCCTTGTGTAATAAAAACGTATCAAATATTACTACATATAAGAGAAATTCCTCATATCAGGAAAGTTTTTTTATAAAAATATTAAACTTTTCACAAAAATCACGAAGTTTTTATAGAAATGAAGGTTTTACAGGAAAATTTGAAGGCGTTCAATTGTTTTTCTAAAAAAACAGACGAGCTGTATGAAAATTTTGACAGATTTTATGAAAAACTTTTTGCCCTTGGGAACATAATATACTATTATAAAACCACTTTATAAAAATCGAAAATGTTACATAACTTTTATAAAATCAATCTTATAAAAAAACGAATTTTTATAAACAGTTCACTGATTATATGAAAATGTGGCCCGTTTTTATAAAAACTACAATCACTATGGGGATTGAGGAATATCCCTATAAGATCGAGGATTCAAGAATCCTGCTGGATTCTGCATGAATTATACATTTGATTCTGATTTGAGACTTAAATTTTCAGGGAATTACCCAAAGTAGAACATGCTTTTACGCGATTTTCGATCAATTCAGGATTTTTGTATTTTTCGCTGCTCAGGATTTGAGGAAAAAAGAATTTTGTCAAGTTTCTGGAATTAGACAAGTTAGGAAAGTTTTGGATAGTGTCCTATCTCTAAACTTTGTCGATTAAACGATCAACTCACAATCAGTAAGAGTGAAATTTATGTGAATCAAGCTTGATAAAATTTCCAACTTTTATCAAAGTTTTCAGGTCTAGGAATTTTTCAAGTTATGCAAATTTCGCGAGTTTTCACATTTTCGGGATTTTTCAAGTTTACCAAGTTCTAAAGATTGGAAACTTTGAATTTTTTATCATGTTGAAGTATCCAAGAATTATTATCGAGTTTCGAAATTACGGAAACTTTGTACGTTTGAAAAGTTTTGGGATTTTCAGGTGTTTGGAGTCTCGAAATTTTAAAGAATTTTGAGGTCGCCGAGTTGCGGAGTTTTGGAAGCTTTGGAAATATTTTCAATTTGAACAACTCCTCTATTAATTATAATGATATATGTAACCTAAATTAGGCAGATTCTTATTGAGAGGCATCAACTTGTTTTCGGAAGTAGATTAGTCAAGCGGTCAAAGACATTGTACGATATATCTATGAATAATATATGTATAGACGTGGGAAAACCACGAAATAACCTTGAATGGTCGAAAAGAGTAAAAATTTCAAAATAAATGAGATCGGCTCACAAAAGTCGGACAGTATCAACTTGTTTATTATTGGACGACGTTTTTATCCGTTTTATCCGACGTTCTTCATCCCTGGAAATTCCTATAAGCCCCATTATTCTTCAATTTATGTCCGAATATTTTCGATTTTTATACAGTGGTTTTATAAAAACTTTGTACAACATTTTTTTTATAAAATCTGTCGAAATTTTTATACAATCCATCTGTTTTTTTATAAAAACAATTGAAAGCCTCCAAATTTTCCTATGAAACCTTCATTTTTATAGAAACTTCGCGATTTGTATAAAAAATTTTATATTTTTATAAAAAAAACTTTCCTGATATTATAAGGAATTTCTCTCATAGTAATATTTGAAACGTTTTCATTACACAAGGGAAGAGAGAATCACTTTCATAACGTTTTTCAGAAATTATAAAACGTAAAAACATACGATTTTATAGGATTTGAAAATTCTTCAACTCAAATTAAAAATAAGCATCTAAATTCACATAGGTTTGATGAACAAAAAAGTTGACTATCGGATTTCTGATGCAAAGGTCGCAAGTTCGAATCCTGCTGCCTCCAAAAATTTTTTAATTTTTTTCGGAACAAAATTTGATCTAGAGCCTCATAAACTGATGAAAAATATTATATAAATCAGCAAAATGATCCAAAAATGGTTAGAAAAACTTTTTTATATTTTTAAAAATGTTGAAACAAAATTTGTATAAAATAAATTTGCATACAACTTTTATAGAACCACTTTATAAAAAATGCCAATTTTATAAAAGTTTTATAAAATAAATTTCTTTGTAACAATTTTTTTTAAACATTTTTAAAACTGTTGCAAAAATTTTTCTTACCTTCTTTGAATCATTTTGCTAATGTATATATCATATTTTATTATGTTTTATGAGAATCTAGCTCAAATTTGGTTCCGAAAGAAATTTAAAAATTTTTTGGATGCAGCGGGATTTGAACTTGCGACCTTTGCATCAGAAATCCGATAGTCAACTTTCTTGTTCATCAAATTTATGTCAATTTGAATACTTATTTTCAATTTGAGTCAAAGAATTTATGATATAAAATCATATGTTTTTACGTTTTATAATTACTAAAAAACGTAACGAACATGTATTTCTATTCCTTTGTGTAATAAAAAAGTATCAAATATTACTATAAGAGAAATTCCTTATAAAAGGAAACTCTTTTAATGAAAATATGAAACTTTTTATAAAAAAAAAAAAAAAAAAAAAAAAAAAAAAAAAAAAAAAAAAAAAAAAAAAAAAAAAAAAAAAAAAAAAAAAAAAAAAAAAAAAAAAAAAAAAAAAAAACCAGAAGAATCGTATGAAAATTTTGACAGATGTTATAAAAAAACTTTTGTTTATAAAGTTTTTATAAAACCACTTTATCAAACCGATAATTTCATATAACTTTTATAAAATCGACCTTATAAAAAAACGAATTCTTATAAATCATGCACTGATTGTATAAAAATTTTGCCCGTTTTTATAAAAACTAGAATTACTAGGGAAGGGGTGGAGTGTGGAAGTTGGGGCGAAAAGGGCTCTACAGGGCAACGAAACTCGAGCAACGGAAATCGGGGGGCGCCGCGGGACGAAGAAAGAGAGATTTCGCATCAGGTCGGGCTATTTCATATTCAAAATTCGTCGATACCGACTTCAATTTCGGACACCTTGGTCTTCGGGCGTAGACACGCAATTTTCATGGGAGAACAATGTGGAAAAGTTGTTTAAATCATCATTCAAGCTCTTGAATTCATTTTCACTTGAACTTCAGTTGGGTGCGATCAAACCGAAATTGCGATTTAAACTATTTGCACTACGAGAAATTTATAAAATCCAACCTTTTTCAGAAGCTGCAAGTGTAGACTGCATGATGACGACGATGATGATGACAATGGTAATCCAATATCCGATGGTAATCCCAAAATGGCACTTGACACACTTCACACTTCACTTGACACACACACACACACGCACACGCACACACACACACACACACACACGCGCGCGCGCGCGAAAACAATCGCGACGATTCTGATGACGACGATAATGATGATAATGGTAATCCAATATCCGATGGTAATCCAAAAATGGCACTTGACACACTTCACACTTCACTTGACACACACACACACGCGAAAACACTCACGACGATTCTGAAACACAAATAAGACACAAGAAAAATTAGTGACATAATACGTAACAATAAGCAAAACCAATAAAATTAAAAAAAAAACCTACTAAAGTTGTTCATTTTGTGCCGACAAAAGCAAAACAATGCGAAACATTCTACTTCCAATTCATGAAAAAAAAATGGATAGTTTACAATAAAATTAGGATAAAAATAAAAATTCTAATAAAGAAAAATCCATTTTTTATATTTCTAGTCAGTTTTATTATTAACTGGCAATTGAAATGGTTTTTGCGAGAAAAAAAAATCCACCGAGCCGGGAATCGAACCCAGGACCTCCCAATTTCATGATTTCATCGGGTGCTCTGAAATTGGGAGGTCCCGGGTTCGATTCCTGGCTCGGTGGATTTTTTTTTCTCGCAAAAACCATTTCAATTGCCAAAACTGACTGGGAATATCGAAAAACGTGGATTTTTCTTTGTATCAACAACCCAGTGATAAAGAAACGTTTTCAATTAAAAATTCTAATCATTTCCTGCGGCAATTTCGAGGGGCAAATATAATACTTTTTCTATTGTCTAGCTTCGGAGCTGTGAGGTATTGTTTCTAGGATTTATAGCTTCACGGGAAGTTCGTCCACGTGTTCTTAACTTGAAGATATAACATGTATTATATAGGGTGAGTATAGGAGAGAAAGAGAAAGCAGCAGCAGCAGCAGCTTTCAAGGGAAGAAATGGAGCCGAGTCGGGATAGCTGCCCGGGCGATAATTAGTACTTCTCCAAATTATTTATGCCCCGAATAAATCAGATGAAAGCTTGATTGCTTTTCTCATGCATTCGATTATTAAATTTCTGGCGCTATTTCACGATTTATAAGCGGCGCGAATAATGCGCGAGAATTTATCCTGCTTTCTCGCATTTAAAGCCAATCGGAGTAATTGCGAAAATTTAAGCGTCATTTTTAGGTTTTGTTTTTTTGTTTTTTTAAGAATTAACTCTCGTAAGTATCTAATAAAAAATGATGACATTTTTTCAAAATGACAGAAAAAGATTGATTTTGAAAAATTACATCTTGAACAGTGTTTTGAATTTTTTATTTCAGTTTCGTAAATAATTAAAAATTAGTTGTAAATTTTTTCAACTATTCTCTGATGAGTACATAAATTATATGAAAAATGAAGGTACGAGTTTATTTTCTTGTGAGGAATTTCGAAAGATTTTTGAGCTTTTTACGAGATAGCCAGAATCAATGAAAGAACATGAATTTTATCTGTCCACCCTAGTGATTATAGTTTTTATAAAAACCTTCTGAAAAATTGTTATACACATTTTTATAAGGTCAGTTTTATACAAGTTTTATAAAATATGCATTTTTTATAAACTGTTTTTATAAAAGTTATATAGAAAATTTTTTTTCATACAAATTCTTTTCAACATTATTAAAAATATGCGAAAATTTTTCGAACCTTTTTTGGAGCATTTTACTAATGTACTAAAAAAAATTTTTTGTATACACATTTTTTTCAACATTTTTAAAAATATGAAAAAAATTTTCTAACCTTTTTTGGATCATTTTACTAATGTACATACCCATTTCTAATCAGTTTATGAGGCTTTAGCTCAAATTTCGTTTCGAAAGAAATTGAGAAATTTTTTGGAGGTAGCGGGATTTGAACTTGCGACTTTTGCATCAGAAATCCGATAGCGAACTTTCTTGTCCATCAAATTTATGTCAATTTGGATGCTTATTTTAAATTTGAGTTGAAGAATTTTAAAATCCTATAAAATCATGTGTTTTTACGTTTTGTAATTGTTAAAAAACGGAACATGATTTTCTATTCCCTTGTGTAATAAAAACGTATAAAATATTACTATAAGAGAAATTCCTCGTATCAGTGAAGTTTTTTCATAAAAATATGAATCTTTATAAAAATCGCCAAGTTTTTATACAAATAAAGGTTTCATAAGAAAATTTGTAGGCTTTCAATTATTTCTATAAAAAAACACATGAACTGCATGAAAATTTCGACAGATTCTATGAAAAAAATTTCTTTTATAGAGTTTTTATAAAACCACTTTAGAGAAGTCGAAAATTGTATATAACTTTTATAAAATCGACCTCATAAAAAAACGAATTTTCATAAATAATTCGCTGATTATATAAAAATTTCGCCTGTTTTTATAAAAACTACAATCACTAGGGCAAATACGAAATCACCGACAAAACAAAACTCTCACTCTTCTACTGACTTCCTTAGAACTGCCAATATGAATTTTACAGTTCAAGAGTCGAAAATCGCCGATATAATGAAATTGTGGAAATGACAGAAGAAAATATCAGGTGGATATTGGATGCTGGGCGCGCACGAAGCGTGACGGCCACGTTACTCTTTGTAATTTCGGCGCGGAGTTGAGAGAGAAACCGGTTTTCCCGCAAAACGCATAACGCCGGAACAAGCGATGGAGAATTGGAGATGCCCCGTCTTCTACACAACGTGTGTTGTTGTAAGAAAGAAGTGTGTACAAGAAGAAAAGGATCCCGAATCCTGGGAGTTAGGTTGAGGCCAACTGAGGCGCGAAAAAGGACCCCTGAATGTTTTCCGAAACGTTCGTATCAAACCGCATAGCAATTGTTCCGTACCATAATTACTCTCATGTCCTTCATTTTGTCCTGGCTCATTTCCTTTCCTTTTTTTCCATATTTTTTTGTTCCTTGTTTGTGATTTGTCTGAAAAAAGAACAACATTGTTTTATCAATGTATCAATGTAGTGAGGGTAATTAAAGGGAGTTTCTTCATGACTTTTGAAATTATTGGCAAACAACGTATTTTAAAAAATTGCTTGCCTTGTGAACAACTTGGACAATTTCTGGGATTCTGTTGGATGAGAACATTTTTTAATTTTCAAATTTTTCAATAAATAAAAACAAAACCAACCACATGAATTTTTATTAATTGGAGGTTTGAAATAATTCGCTCTATCTGTTGTAATTTTTCAGGGATTTATCTCAATTTTGAAAATGAATTTACAAAATAATGTTAAAAGTACAATAAATCAGGATGAAAAAATGGATCTATAGGATTTTAACATAAATGGATACATTAATTTACAAATTACCGAAAATTCTTAAGATTTTATAAATTGTGATAATTTTGCAAGTTTTGATACAAGTTAGATCAATTAATAATTCGTCGAATGAACTTGTTAAAAATATGAAACAATTCATGTTATTTTTCACGGATATGAAGAATTTACTACAATTTATTTTCAAATTTGATAGAAATTTTACCAACATACTTATTTGATAGCGAAGGATTTTCTTCGCAATTTATTACCAAAATGTTTGAAAAATCCAAAAAATCGTTGTAAATATAAAAGAATTATTATCAGTCAAGCTCATACAGAATTTTTAATAACTTTTCAAAACTTTGAAAAAAAATTTCCAAACACCCTATTCAATAGCGAAGAATTTTTTATTCGCAACTGTTGTAATGTCTAAAAAAATTTGTAAAATATTACAGTTTGATTGATTTCACATAAAACTGTTTAAGAATCTATAGAATATTCAATAACCTTCCAAAATTTTTGCAAAATTTCGCCTTTTTCAACAACAGCAGATTTCATTTCCAAGATGATAAAGCATCTCCAAATATTCAAAAAATCACAAAAAAAAGTTATCATTTGTTGCAATCTGAAAATATGGATTAAAAATTCACAACTTAAAAAGTTAATAAAAATAAATTAATAAATAATGATGCTAACAACAATAATAAATTACTGCACTTCTGCCCATAATTTCGGCTGTAATTTGCAAAACTTATTTTTACATTATTTCCAATTATTTTTCCCTTATTATTCCCCAAAAAAACACAGTAAATTTAGGTCAAGTTGCAATTCCGGTTTTGGACAGTATATTGTGCAGTTCTGATTGTTTAACCTCATTTTTCAGTTTACGTTGCAATGTTTACTTCCGCATTATCGTCTTTCGTAAACAAAATTGCATCACCGAATTTCAACCAATCAAAACGAGTCTAGGAGTGAGAGAGACAGAACAAACCATGGCGCCTCTTCCTTTCTCTCTCACTCTCACACGATTACCATATACCGTTCCACAATTCGGAAAATTACCTTCAATTGTCGCTAGTTTTTGGCAACCTTCAAGTGGGAGTCTCGCCAGCCGAAAACACGCTTTCAATCAATCCTCCCATTCGTTTAAATATCCAAAAAAGCTCTCTCTCGACAAATCTTTCCGGGCCCCCGGACATTTTTGGCGCCTCGGCGTTTTCTGCAATTTCTCGTTTTCCGACTCAAACGAACACAAACATTCCGAGAAATTCCAGGACTGTTTTGACATGGCAATTGTTAACTTTTTTTGTAAAAACCGCGTTTTTTAGCGAAAAAATACGGAGCTTCGCTAGCCTCGATTTTCCCGCGTATCACGAACTACTTATATATATACCCGATCAATAGAAAATCGATTGATGAAGAAAAAAAAATTCGCACTGCTGCCAATCTCAATTTTTTTCGCGAAGTGCGGTCGTATATTTTGAGCAATTCTACGACTCTAGTCGATCTATAGAAAGCTTTAAAAGTGGAATTTCGCAAATGAAACAGTGATTTTGAAGGAAAAGAGCATTCCGATAGACAAATGAAATATTTTTGCAAAATTTATTGATTGCGATCTTTCGATCGATGGTATCGATAATATCGATACATTGGGGGTGGCGACCTCATGAAACGCTTCCGCGCAGTAATAGAGAACCCTTTTACGCAAGCCTCGAAAAATTCGCGCTCGCGCGTTTTTCGCGAATTTTTCACGGAGAAAAAGTGTTTCGCGACGTCTAATGAGTTAAAAAACGCGTCGGAAGTGAAATTCGCTGCGTTCGGAAGAGTGAGTGGGAAAATTGTGCGAAGAAAATCAGCTGGTTTGCGTCTCCGGCAGAGCCCCGAGTACTATTGAAGGCAAGTGCCAAATTTATGACAATGATTGCGTATTTTTTGGCATACTGTGAAAGTCGTCAATTCCGACATTGCAATTGGCGAAACTTATACGTCATTTTTCGGAAAAATGTATGCGGTCGCGTTAGGATGGAGCGGATAATGGGAGGGGTGCGAGGCCACTGATAACATTACTACCTAACCTAACCTTACTTGTTTGTTTTTTTCCGAATGTTTGGAAAATTTTTTGTTTATGCAGAAGAATTGTTGAATCTTGGATAATATTATTGTAGGAAGTTCTGAATGTAAGATTTTTGAATACTTTCTTATACTGACAACTGATTTTCAAAAACTATCACATTTTTGCAAAAATGAAATTTTTTTTAAATTCGATTTTGATCCTGGAAAATGTCCAGAAATTCGGGAAATTAATTTTTTTATATATTTTATGCATAAATTCTTGAGGGATTAAAACGATTTTTGGTAAATCTAAAAAAAAACGTTATGAAAGTGGTATTATGAAAAGTTGAATGATTTGGATTCTAATTTTGGATTGTTGAATTTGTTAATATCAAATCGAATCGATTAAACAAAAAAATTAGTGTTTATACAGCTGGTCATAACAAATTTTCAATAATTTGTTTCACAAGATTGAACATTTTTTGTTCATTTATTTTAATAAAACTATAGAAAATAATCTCGACTTTCGGATAAATTTTAGAAATACAAGATACAACATTATTACGAGTACAATGAAAATTTATAGTAATTTCTCAATTTCAAAAAAAAAAAAAAAAAAAAAAAAAATTGTCCTCATCTAGCCGGACATTAATTAATCTCAAAAATTTTAGAAGATTAAACAATTTTCATTCATTTGGTAGAACTTTTGAAACTTACCCCGATTTTCGAATAAACGTTAGGAACAAAAAATAAAACACTAGCAAATACCTCAAAATAATGTACAAACACCGGAAAGCTATTTTTAATGATTAAAACAAAAAGTTGTTTAAATTTCACAAAATCATTTTCCGTTCAGGATTTAAAAAACTGTCGAAAAACCTCGGTTTCATTGAGAAATTTCGCCACTTATGATCCATAAAATACCTGAAAATCCTCGAAAACTCAAGAAAAAATGCGTGTTTCGCAAATCATGAAAATCCCTGAAAGCGTGCATGAGAATTCTCAGACTGAAAAATTACTCCAATTAAGTACATTTGAAACTCGCAATTGCGAACATTGTGATGAATGAAACAAAGAGAAATATTTACATCTTTCGTCTTTTTGCACGATTTGCTCGATTTTCTGTGTTATTTCCTCGGAATGGAATTCTCACGCTCGTTGGATTTCGAATTCATCGGGCAGGCCTCGGATTATCAATTTTCGATTGCGAGGCGTAGCGTGTAATGAGGGGTAATAAAGATGTGAACCAGCCGAGGAAAGTCCACGCAAGGATGCAAGGCACTCTCGCTCTCGGCTCCAAATGTGCCAATTATTTACACCCCCCCCCCCCCCCCCTCCTCCAACGACAATTGCAATTCTGCACATTCCTACCAACAATATCAATTTTATTTCCTGCAAAAGTAAACTTATGAATTGCGATAAAACTCCCATTTCTCGCGGTGGATTTTTTTCCAATATCTTTAATTCCGACATCATTTTTCCAGGTTTTATTTTCGAATCTCTCTACCCTAGTGATTGTAGTTTTTATAAAAACAGGCGAAAATTTTATAAAATCAGCGAATTATTTATGAAAATTTGTTTTTTTTTCATAAGGTCGATTCTATAAAAGTTATATAAAATTATCGATTTTTGTAAAGTGGTTCTATAAAAACTTCATAACAAAATTTGTTTTTATAAAATCTGTCAAAATTTCCAGACAATTCATCTGTTTTTTTTATAAGAACGATTGAAAGCCTCTCAATTTTCTTGAAAACCTTTATTTTTATACAAACTTGGCGATTTGTGTAAAAAGTTTCATATTTTTATAAAAAAAACTTTCCTGATATAAGGAATTTCTCTTATAGTAATATTTGATACGTTTTTATTAGGGAATAGAAAATCATGTTCGTAACGTTTTTTAGCAATTATAAAACATAAAAACGTATGATTTTATAGGATTTGAAAATTCTTAAACTCGAATTCAAAATAAGCATTCAAATTGAAATAGATTTGATGAACAAGAAAGTTGACTATCGGATTTCTGATGCAAAGGTCGCAAGTTCAAATCCTGCTGCCTCCAAAACATTTCTAAGTTCGTTTGGAAACGAAATTTGAGGAAGAGCCACATAAACTGATAAAAATAGTATATAAATTAGCAAAATGATCAAAAACAGATTTGAAATATTTTTGCATATTTTCAAAATTGTTGAAAAAAATGTTTTATAAAAAAAATTTTTTTTTATAAAACTTTCATAAAACCACTTTATAAAAAAAGCAATTTTCATAAAACTTTCATTAAACCGACCTTATAGAAATTTGTATAAAAATTTTTAATAAGGTTTTTCATATATAATGAATCACTAGGTACAGTTGATAGATTCCGGGAATTCAGATTTTGATTACATTCCCAAATTTTCGGAATTCCGGAATCCGATGTAGAACTCTGTATTTTCTCTCGAATTTTGACTGTAACTCTCATAAATTATTCCTTGAAGAAGATGAAATTAGCAAATTTTTTAATTCCTCATCTTCGTTTTAAATTTGCACGATCTTAGAACTTCAGATTTCCAAATATTTGCTACACTTTTCAATCTTCACTTGAAAATCAAAGAGTTTGGATTTTATAGAAATCTCGAATTTCGTAAGTTTTAAAATATTTAAAAATTTTCAACTTCACGAAACTAATTTATTCGGAATCTTCAATATTTCAGAATAATAGGATTCCAAATCTTCCACATTTTCCAATCTTTACTCAAAAATCGAAGAATTCGTAGTCTAGGAAACTCGAAATTTTTAATTTTCTGAATATTCCAAATTCGTAAATGTGACCTGTGTTTTCCTCTTCAGTTTCTCCAATAATAATTGGCGAATCTCAAATTGTTATAATTTTAGAATCCAAATGTTCCTCTGCAGTCAATCGCAAAATTTGGAAATCGTCTGAATTCGCTCTGAAGATCGTCAACTAATAATTTTTGTTTGTTTGAAAACATTTCTTCATCACTGGGTTGTTGATACAAAAAAAATCCATGTTTTTCGATATTCCCAGTCAGTTTTGTTATCAACTGGCAATGGTTTTAAAATGGTTTTTGCGAAAAATAAAATCCACCGGGCCGAGATTCGAACCCAGGACCTCCCAATTTCATGTCGAGTGCTGTAATAAATTAATTATTCAAAATATTCAATTTATATAAATTAATTATTGAAAAAGTAAATAATTTTTTGAAGAAGAAAAAACGAAAAAAAAGTGTTGTAAAAATGTTGTTTGTCCGCAATGAGTGCCGAAACATGATGGACAATGATGCACGAGAAAGATCGTGAATCGACACCATATTATTATAGGCCCCATAAACGAACACCATAGGAATTCTCGGAAGCGTAGATATATTTTCGTGAAGAGAGATCGACGTACATACACGTTTTCGCTCGTTGTCTCTTGAATCTCGGCGTATCTGAGCCATGGTATATAATATGGAGACGGGAGTTACGATACGATTTTGTGATTTTGTGAGGGTGGCTGGTTGACGGTTGTTCCCAGTCGCGAACAATGAACCGCCGCCCGGCGGCGGTTCCACATTTCCTATTTCAGCTTCTTTTTCTATGCTTCTACACGCTTTTCGAAAACGTAACGTCACGTGAATGATTCCTTTTGTTGGGAGCACTTCATGCGATTCCGGCTCAGGTGCTCTAGCTAGCTCTACCGAGCTCTACTCGGATCTACTCGGATCTACTCGCTCGAGGCCTATAACTCGCTCCTCATCCGGCATCATTTTCGACAACAGTCGAAAAACGTACGATTTTTATACCCTATATGTTTCATTTCACGATTTTTGCACTCTTCAGAGAGTTGATTTCATTGTTCTTTCCGACCAAGAACGTAGCCAGAAATTTCGTTCGATAGGGGCCAGGGAGGGACGCAGAAAAATTTTACGGGAGGGCTTTTCGAGAAAATGTTTCTGAATTTTCGAAATTCCTGGAATTTTTAACATTTCCCTTATTTTTGGGATTCTTTAAATTTTTGGGATTCTCGTAATTTTCAAAATTTCTGACATGTGTAGTACACCCGTGATTTTTAAAATTGCCGAATTCTCGAAACTTCGAAAATTTTTGTAAATCTTCGGATTTTTTGGAATACTCAGAGATTTGAAAGTATACGAAATGTTCGGAATATGGAATTTTACGAATTCTCAAAATAATCAAAATGATCCGATTTTTTAGGTTTATCAGAATCTTTGAGGAATTAGGAAGTTTTAGAAATTTGAATGATTTCCGAGATCTGCAACATTCTTGAAGCTTTGGTATTTTCAAAATTTTCAAAATAACTTTCATTTTTACTCTGACATTTCTCAAAATGTCAGAAATTCGTAAAATTTTCGTATTTCCAAGAATTATGAAAATATGGTGAATTTGTAGAATTTTGAAAACTTTTCAAAACTTCGAAATTTTAAAAAAATTTTCCAAAATTCGAAAAACGTGTAAAGTATTAAAAATCCTCAAAAATCTTGAAATTTTCAAAATTTCAAGAATTCCGAAAACTGCCTCAATTCTTAAGATTACTGAAACTTTTTTAAATCTCTGAAATTTATAAAATTTTTGGAATTCTGAAAATTGTCGAAATACTAAAAGCTTTCGAAACTCTCTTAATTGTTGAAAATATAAATGTTCCAAATTATCGATTTTCTCGAAATGTGCAGAATTTGTAAAATTTTCGTAATTTGAAGAATTATGAAAATATTGTATAAGTTTCCAGATTTTTTAAAATTTTTAAAAATCCCTGAAATCCGCGTAAATTTTAAAATTCTTGACATTTTCAAAATTTCAATAACTTCCAAAATCCTCAAAATACTGCAAATTTTGAAAACTATCAAAACTGTTAAAAATCTTGAAATGCTAAAAATGTTACAAATTATCAAGTTTCTCGAAATGTCCGAAATTCGTAAAATTTTCGTATTTTCAAAAATTATGAATACACGGTGAATTTATAGAATTTTAAAAACTTTTCAAAACTTCGAAATTTTTCAAAATTTTTGAAATTTAGACAATTTCTAAAATTCTGAAAACCTGCAAATTGTTCGGAATCCTCCAAAATCTTAAAATTCTCACTTGATATGTTGGAAATGTCAAAAATTATCAATTTTCTCGAAAACTTCGACCTTGTGAAAATCAGTATTGTTTCACTATTTCTTTTAAAATATACTTTTTCGCAATGTGCTAAATTTTTCAAATTTTCCCGAATTTCGGAGGGGGCCTCAGCCCCCTCCCTAGCTACGTGCTTGTTTCCGACATTATTCAAAGGAATCAAAAAAATTCGTTTCACACTCCAGATCGCTAAGCTTTTTTTAAACAACACCTTTCTTCCTTTAAGTCCAAAAAAATAATCGTGTGATAATGGCCTCCACTATAACATGGCCTCAGCACATTGAACTTGAAAAAATAGCTAACGATTTTGTCGAGATTAAAAGAGCCTCGTCGCTACGAAACCGCCGGATTCATTATTCCTTTTTTCATTCTTCCTTAAGTTCCTAAAGCGCTTTTCACGAACTGTAACCTTTTCATTCGTATCGTACGAATTGTATGGCGAAGGCGACAAACCGATATTGGTTAAAGGAACACGATAATTTGCGAGCGATTTTTTTCCTTCGGGGGGTCGCGCGCCTCTCAAAGCAACGTGTAATTTTTTTCCTGATTGCGGGCGTCGCGCCAAAAGGACGTGTAATTTTTGCATTACCCACGCTGCGGCGGAAAAAACGCTCGCGGGGCCGGAAGTTAATGTTATTTTTCGTCTTCACAATGAATGCGATTTATTCGAGTCCGTGTCTCTTTTATTTCGAAATACCCCTAGTAGTCAAATTCCACCAATTCCTACACTGAGAGAAGATTACTGTTAAGATACGAATATTTGGTTATGGCGAAATGAATATATATTTGCTCCAAATATATGACATTTCCAATTTAATATGACGTGTGAACAGTTGACAAATTATTTTAAATTCAAACTTTGATATATTTGGTGCAAATTTATATTAATTTCGCCATAAGCAAATATACGTATATTAACAGTAAATATATCTTCTCTCAATGTAGACAACAAATTTGACGCACTGTTTATTCGCCTACAGAAAAAAAGGTTACTACAAGTACATATTCTCAACAGTCATTTTTTAACTCATTCAAAGTCTAAAAATTCACATATTGTAATTAGTCAAAATAATATGACTTTGTGAATTAACAGAATTTCTCTATTATAAAAATAGCAATTTGCTTGAAATTAATATATGGATTAAAATGGAATATGTCGAAGGCATATTATTAAGCGATTCTTTATAGAAAATTCCACTTAATTCTAGAGAGGTTTTTACCCCCCCCCCCCCCCGCCCAATGCGATACACCGCGTAGGTATATCGGAGAATCTGGCGATTTCGCGTTGGCGAAGGCCGCCTTAATCGCGCCTAAACTATCGGCCAAATTAATTAACGGTGGAGGAGTAGACCCATAATTAAATCGCCTTCGAATCAGAGAGCTTCTAATGAATATCCCTCCTCCTCCGCCCCCCTCCTGCCCCCCCCCCCCCCCCCTTGCCCCTCATCATCTTCTCGAGGCACGCATTCTTTGCGTGTATACCTATCGCCTTCTAATCAGTTATACATTTTCTATAAAACTCAAGCACGTAGCCGGGGAGAGAGCTGCTCCGAAATTCTGGAAAATTTGAAAAATCTAGCACATTGCGGAAAATTATAGTTTGAAAAAAAATAGTAAAACAATACTGATTTTCACGAGTGCCAAAGTTTTCGACAAACTAGATAATTTTGAACAATTTTAACGTTTCAAGATTTCTGACAATTTTGGGTATTTTCAGAGTTTTGAGGATTCCGAGAATTTAGAAGTTCTTAGAAGTTTGAAAAATTTCAGAATTTTAGCAATTCTGGAAATTTTTATAATCCTTTGATAAAACACTTTTAAATTTGTCGAATTAATTTTGAGTAAAAATCCTCCTTACCCCCCCCCCCCTCCCCCCCCGGACGAAATTTCTGGTTACGTCCTTGATAAAACTTTTCAACCCTTCTGTACATCAATTTTTAGTTTCTCTTCGAATATGCATTTATGAAATCCAGTCAAAAAGTGCATGATGAAGGGTATATTGTTAATTCAGACGAAAATTTTACGGAATGTTGGATGCTACTTTTCGAACGCAGCTATATTACAGGTGGTGGTTTTTGCAGTTTTATTCGAGAAAAGTTGACAGATTTCAAGTTTTCAAAATTTCAGAATTCCGATGAAAAGTTTTGACAGCTATTGATTTGAACTGCGAGCGAAATTAGTATGTAAATGGCTGAAAATTATTATGCGATAGGTATAAAATCGAAAAAATCGGAAATGCATGGAAATAATGAGGGTATAAACTTGGAGCCTTGAGAATATGAGAAAGTGTAATCGACACTGGCTCTCGTTACGCGTATGTATCGTAATTTCAGGACCGCGAGCTGCTCGGATCCTCGTGATCTTGCACTATATTGTACAGCAGCACTACCTATATACTATATACACGATATACACGGTACACGAGTTTCAAGGTCCCTCAAGTTTTCTTTTCTTCTCCTTTCTTTCTCCCGCGATCTTTTATCTCCTCTTCTCCCAAGACCTCACACTAACCTACTCAAAAACATTGCCCTACAGCAGCAACACGTGCTCGGGGAACTTGGACTGCTTGGACACAATAATTGACAGATCGCGTATTTTTTTCCAATTTTCTCCAGTTTCGCAGGTTTTTTGACGATTTTGAAAATCAGAACTGTGGTTTTTTTTCGAGTCAGACGAAAATTTCGTATGGAATTCGTGAAATCTTGGACAAATTTCGACGATTTCTCGAAAAGTGGGAGCATTTTAAAAATGGTCCAAAATTTAAAGAAAAAGGTCAGAGTACTAAAAAGATTTTAAAACTGTAAAATTCTCGAAATCAGTAGTCAGAAATTTTGGAAAAGTGCGCTGATTCTCAAAATTATGTAAAATTCTAAACAATTTTCAAGCATTTTTTATCGTTTGGCAGGTTTTTTAACTTTTGTTAAATTTAGTTAGAAAACATTCTGAAATTTTCGAGTTTTTTCAGTTGAGAAGAATTTTCGAAAATTCATTTGAATTTTCCATATTTTTTAGAATTTCGCTGAAATTTGGAGACTGGCGCACTTTTCGTAAACTCTCGATCGTTGAATTTATCTATAAGTGCGCCAAGGATGTAACCAGAAATTTCGTTCGATGGGGCCAAGGTGATTTTCATTTGAAATTACTTCAACAAATTTGAAAAGTTAAGTTTTATTAGAGAATTGAGAAAATTTCCTAAATTCTCAGAATTTTCATATATTTTAGAAATTCGTAATATTTTGAAAATTTCAAGAATTCCTAAAACTTTCTTATTTCTCGAAATTTCCGAAACTTTATTGAATGTTTGAAATTTTTTAAATTGTTTCAATTCTGAAAATTGTCGAATGACTGAAAACTTTCGAAATTCTCTAAATTGTTGAAAATCTTGAAATGTTACGAATTATCAAGTTTCTCGAAATGTGAAGAATGCGTAAAATTTCCGTAATTTTAAGAATTATGAAACTATTGTGAATTTTCAGAATTTTTGGGACATTTGCAAATGTTGTGGTCGGGCAGAGTAATAACGTCGTCAGCTTATTTTTGTGTTAATAGAAACTGGTATATTTCCGTTTCTACAACAACTGACTGTGTACATGTTCGGTGTGCTCCTTTTGTAGTCCCTCATTAAATGATAAATAATGACTGGGGAATTACGTTGTAGTTAATTATTCAGAATTGGGAATTTACATATGTTGATATAAATGATGAATAACAGCTGGGGAAAAACGTACATTGTTGATTCTTCATAACTGATAATTCATGCATGTTAATATAAATGATAAATAAAAGCTGGGGAAAAACGTCGAATTATAATATAAATTTTGGACAACGTGAAATATGTTTTTTTTTTCTTATAGATAATTTTGTAAATTTACAAGCGTTATACAACACAAATATCTGAAATGTATCCATATTTTCAAATTCTCGAACTTTTCAAAATTCCAGTAACTTCCAAAATCCTCAAAATACTTCAAACTTTGAAAATTCTCAAAATTGTCCAAAATCTTGAAATGTTTGAAATATTCCAAATTATTAAGTTTCTCGAAATGTTAGGAATTCGTAAAATTCTCGTAATATGAAGAATTATGAAAATATTGTTAATTTCCAGAATTTTTAAAACTTTTTTAAAACTTCCAAATTTTCAAAATTGTTGAAAATCTCGAATTGTTGAAAAATGTTAAAAATGTTAAAAATCATCAAGTTTCTCGAAAACTTTGACACTCGTGAAAATCAGTATGGTTGTACTATTTTTTTTTCTAAATATACTTTTTTGCAGTGTGCTAGTTTTTTCAAATTTTTCCGAATTTCGGAGGGGACTCCAGCCCCCCCCCCCCCCCCCAGGGCCCCCCCGGGGGCGCGGGGGTAGTGTGGGCGGGAGGTTTTAATTTTTTTGAAGTGTGCTATTTTTTTCAAATTTTTCCGATTTTCGGAGGGGACTCCAGCCCCCCCCCCCCCTCAGGCCCCTCCCTGGGGCTACGTGCTTGAAGTGCGCCGATTCTTAAAATTTTGTAAAATTTAACTAAATTTTAAATGAGTTTTCGAAAATTCTCCTCAATAATTGAGAAGAATTTTATAATTACATATTATCAAGGAAAGTTCCAGAAGTTTTCCTAACGAAATTTTACGAAATTCGTAAGAGATTTTTCAATGAAAAAAATAAAATCTCAATTTGCAATACGAAATCCAGACTCGGAATTCCTTTTTTTAACACAGCTGTGATTCTTTTTTGGAGAGCAATGGCTAGAGGTCGGCATAGTGGTCTTAAATTTTTGACGTGAATGAGGTGACAGCTATTGTCCCACGTGTATTGGTCCACTCATGCTTTTACTTCATTTCGTCCAAAGCGAACAATACGCGGCGCCTTTAACATTTACATAATAATATATTTTTTATCTCACGAATTGCTCCGAAAATCTACCAATCAATATTAGTATATTGTGAAAGAATGTTGTCGAAAATGAAATGAAAAACTGTCGATTTACTTTTACATAAAATTTGAAAAGTCAATGTATTAGGTATTTTCAAAACGCAAAAAGTTCATTTGTTGAGTGATGATAAATTGTAAATATATACATAATATACACAATAGTTGTAGAAGTTGGAAGTTTCGACGATAATATTTCCGAAAAATTGAATGACATGGGAATTTGTGGAATGTCACAAAGGATGAGATTTAGAAAAAATTTGAGAATTTCACTCGGCCATCGTTACGAATTCGCGGTGTCTTTTGTACGTATCGCTTAATAGTTCCTCTCTGCAGGAAACTCGTGAAGCTGTATAGCACGCCTCGTGATGAATAGTCCCTTTTTCCTGGAACGAACGCTCAAATTCTTTTCTCTGCGCTTTCAAAATCGTCAAATGACGTTTTTTAATTGCAGCTAGTGCATATGTATAGCGAGAATCTCGGAATTTTCGGAAACGAGCACTATTATTCATCACCAAGCCGTACGTTCTACATTATCTCCAACGAAAATAACATTTGGTAGATTTTGTCTTCTAGTCAATGACCTTTCAATTTGGGAGGCGTTGGATTTTGTTTTATTATTAATTCTTCAGTCCAAAATGTCGAAATTTCTAGAAATTGTAAAAATGTTTACAAGAAAACTCTGGTAACCCTGCACTATTTTTATTGTTTGACGTAACAATTTCAAAAAGATTTGTCCTAGTGGGTAGTTGAGAAAGTTTTCAAAATTCGACATTTTCTGGAAATTTGACAGAAAAAACTTGATGATTTTTACATTTTCAACATTTCAAGATTTTAAACAATTTTGAGAATTTTCAAAGTTTGAAGGATTTCGCGAATTTTACAAATTTTTAGCAATCTAAAAATATTCAGAATTTCAACAATTTTGAAAATTTTGAAGTTTTACAAAAGTTTTTAAAATTCTGTAAATTTACAATATTTTCATAATTCTTTAAATTACAAAAGTTTTACGAATTCCTAACATTTCGAGAAACTTAATAATTTGGAATATTCTCAACATTTCAAGATTTTTAACAATTTTTAGAATTTTCAAAGTTTGAAGTATTTTGAGGATTTTGGAAGTTATTCAAATTTTAAATAGTTCAAAAATTTCGAAATTTGGGTGAATTTCAGATAATAAT
>JAPYZK010001568.1:0-17083 GCA_030522785.1 Platygaster equestris | reverse complement strand
AAATTCGAGCCAAAAAACGCATTAATAAGAGAGTTTCGGAATAGAAATGAAAATGTTAAAGTTCCTAGTTTTTATACTTTCTAAATTAAAAAATTTACAAAAATTGCAAAAACACCCAAATTCACATAAGATCCTCTATTATTGCTTTAAGCCCCTAATCATCGCCATGACAATAATTACAGAAGTAAACCTCATTTAAAATTCAAAGATACAAAGAAATAACCAAATCCCAAAACACCGAAAACTTTCCAAAAAACATTCAAGTACCTTGTGGAAGCGAATTTGACCTGAAGACGAAAAACATTCGTCATCTGCCATCTCAAAGTCTCTGTCAAAAACTGAGGCGTCGAGTACATCTTTGAATTTTTCACTTTTCCCCCAGAATATCACAAATCAAGATATGTATACAAAATTCGTATCAATTTTTCGTCTCTTTCACATCGCAGATTGACGAGCGAATATCATTTCATTACTGCCCTATCGATAGATTTCAAGATAACACAGTCTCATGGCCAATGTCCACCAGCAGGACGATTATTGAAAACTTCCCAAGAACCTTTCGCCGTCATTTACGACCTCTTCCAGCCTTTATTTCTCCGTCTCTCTCTCCCTCTTTTCCCATCCTCGTCGGTCTCCCCCCGCGTCCCTATCGGGATTTTTCCTCCAGCATGGGAGAACAAAGAGTCATGTGTCATTCCAAAGCTCGGGCGCACAATCGACACTTTTCCAATCGTTCCTAATGCCATTTTATATGATCTCGGTAAACATCACTCAATTAATTTCGAAAGTCAAAAACTTCAGTCATTTTTACGAAAATTACAGATTCGTAAAATAAATCCGCGATTTATCTGGTAAACAGTGGCCACTACACGTCACAATTTTGCGAAACCAACAGGTTTTTACACTTTCGATTGTCTAGGGGTGGAAATTTGTCGGGAATTCGTGTTTTTGCACTGGAAAACGCGTTGTTTTCGACACGTGAAAAGAAGCAACTGGGTAAGCAAGCAGCGGATGGTGCACTAGCCTGGCCTAGTCGCACCCCTCGCAAAAACCCCCGACATCCCCTGTCCCCCCGGTCCCCCTTGATGCGGTAGACGCCCTGCTCGATGCGATACAAGCCAAGGGGTTCTCGCCGAGCTTGTCTTTGTCTTTTTGCATGTCGAAGCCGCTACCCGTCCCTTTTTATGTAGAAGGGGGTGGATTATTCGAGTATGACTAAGAACGCGCCAGGCCACACGCTGCAATTCGGCCCCAAACCCCCTCCACGACACGCATGTTAACCGATGCGTCATTTAGGTCGATATTTCCGAGTTACGCGTGCTTTTTGGACGTTGGGACTTGATTATGTTTGGCACCTCGCGAAGATGGAAGATCCGGAACGTTTATTGGGTTATGTTTTTTTTTACAAGTTCGTCTGAAATTGAGTTTTGGGGTTTTTATCTTGTTGGGGTGTTTTGGGGATTTTTAGTGAATTTTTAGGGATTGAATGAGCTTTTTAGAGGTTTTTAAATGTTGTGAGAATTTTTACAAATTTTTGGGTATCATGATGTTTTTTTCTGTTCTGAGTTATCAATGATTTGTTTGAATATTGAGTCTTGAACATTTTTGAAATTAACACTAGTTTCACGAATTCTGTGGAGTATTCCAAATTTTATCGATGTTTTATTTTGCAAAATTTTGTTTTGAGAAATTACAGACATTTCAGGATTCTCGAAAATGTTGAATATTTTTGCGATGGTGAGTAATTTTTAATTTTTTGTGACAGAAGCAAATTGTCGTCAGAATCTAGGAAATTCGTAATTTTTTAGAATTCGACGAATTAGAGTTGTGAAAAATTTTTTGAAATTTGATAAAATTTAAAATCCTGCATAATTCTGAAAAAAAAAACAATTTTCCCTTCATGAAATATTGATATTCGAACAATTTGTCATTTTTCGACTATTATTGATTCCTGGAAATTTTTATTTTTGAATAAATTATAATTAGTTCGGAATTTTGCATCAATCAATTGCACATTTTCCAAATTTGGGAGAAAATGGGCTGTTTTTCAAATTTTTGAGACATTCCTCAATTTTTGCAATTTTCCCTTGAAATTGTATATTTCCCAAATTAGTAGAATTTCAAGAAAATTCTGAAAATATCGAAATTTTGGAAACTTCAAACATTGACATATTTTGAAAAATTGTTGTATTTTTTTATAAATTTTCAAATCTCCATAATTCTGCAAAAACTACGGACTTTTTGAAGTTAAAAAATTTTTTAACATATCTGAATATTTCAAGATTCCTTTTGAGACACACAAAATTTTCAAATCTTTCTGAAATTGAAAAATTTCCCAAATTCCAATATTGCTTAAATCTGCAAGTGTTCGGATATTATCAAAACTCCACAAAATTTGAGAATTCCCACAAATTCGAAACACTCGTAATAATTAGGTCTATACTCGTGTAAATTTTAAAATTTACCATTCAATTTCCTTTGATTTTGGTAATTTTTGAAAATGACAGAAAAAAAATCGTGTCAGAATTATAGTTGCTTTCGAATTTCCCAGTCAATTTTCGTATTTATTTTTCGATTTGTCGACGTTTCGACTTATTTTGAGTCATTTTAAATATCTGTACATGTAGTAACAATACATTCTTGCCGAAAATGTCAGAATTTCACAAAATGTCACAATTTCAACTTACATGATTTATCAAAATGACAATTTATGGAGTGTTTATTTGTTAACAATCCCTAAATTGTTATTATGATGAATCACATGGGTTGAAATGAAAAAAAATTGTTCTAAAATCATGTTTTCTGCATTTTTGGCAATAATGTATTGTGACTGCATTTACAGGTCTTTGAAATAACTCAAAATGACTCAAAACAACAGACAAATCTTAATAAAAACAAAAATCAACCAAGAAATCAAAAATCCTCACGATTATTCGTATCAAAATTCTATGAAACATCGTTGTTTTTTCGTTTTTCCCGTGACTTTGATACACCTTGTATAATACGATGGGAAATGACGTAATTATTGGGTCCTTGCACATGACGTTAGGAAAAAATTTTATTAATTCTTCAAAAATGTGTTTTTGCCTAAAGTAATACGCAAGAATCCAATATCAAAATGCCTCTTCACTATTTCCAATTAACCGAATCGATAACTTTTCTAAAACAGCGCGTCACATAAAGTTCGCGCGATAAGAAGTCTCCGCGAAAGAGGGTGGGAAAGTAGCTGCATTCGTGTGCGCGTTACTAAAGGGAAATATATTTAGACGAATATAGTTGACGATCACGACAAGCCACCATTCGTTCTCTCATCTTTATGGCGGGGAACGTGTTCCACTGGTTATCTCGTTCATTACACGCGATGCGAAACTCGTTTTCGGTTACGAATGATTATCGCGCAAGAACAAATAGTAATTATTCCCAACGAGCCGTGACAAATCAACGATTCGAGGTGGGTAATTGTAATCAGCAGAAACTCCTACTCACCGATAAAAATCCTACGGGGGAATCGACAACAACTCCACTTACCTGGAACAAAAAACGTAAAAATTATCATAAAAAATGCATTCAAATCGCAATAAATTCAAAAATACAAAAAAATATAAGAAATCAAATATTAGAATAATGATCCAAATGTTCCAGAATTTCCTTGGTTAAGGACAGTGTTCAGAGAATTTCCAAAAAAAAAATAGATAAATCATTAAAATTTCGCTAACACTATAATTTACACAATTTCCAATCTTACGCAAAATTGAAATGGTGGGAGGGGGTGTACATAAAGCGTCTTACGTGATTTGTGATCCCAAATCCAAGAATTCGTATAAAGATACCCTTGGAATTGCCCGATTAAAATGTTAATATATATTCATTTATGCATAAATGCAGCAATGAACATACAAATCCTGGCTTCGAAAATCAAAATATTAATGAACAATACTTGTTAACGTCGGTTATTTCAAAACCAATATTTTCTAGTGTTTATGCAAATGTTTGCCAATTTTCACGTAACATATTGTCGAAAATTGTTTTCTGTTTCTTCCAAACCATTTTCCAACAAGTCAAGGAGTATCTAAGCATTTCTGAAACTCACTCAGAATTAAGAAATGTTCCTGAAATATACAAAAAATCAAGCGAATTTCATAAAGCTTTTATATTTTCCACAATTCGCGGTAACTTCCAAAAACCTGCAACAGTTTCAGTGTATCTTACAAAATTCAGAACTTTATAACACTGCAGTCGTTCATTCATAATTCACGAGACTATATATGAATTTTCAAAAACACTCGAAAAGAAGAAAAAGCTACGTATCATGAAAAATGCATCCAAATCGCAATAAATTCCAAGATACAAAAAAAGATAAGGAATCAAATATTAGAATGATGATCCAAATGTTCCAGAATTTTCTTGGTCAAGGACAGTGTTCAGAGATTTTCCAAAAAGAAAATAGATCAATCATAAAAATTTCGCAACACTATAATTTACACACTTTCCAATCTGAAGCAAAATTAAAATGGGGGAGATTGTTTGGTGAAATCTTATCTTAGGGGGGGGGGGGTGTACACAAAGCGTCTTACGTAATTTATGATCCTAAATCTAAGAATTCGTATAAAGACATCCTTGAAATCGCTCGATTAAAATGTGAATGTATATTTACTCATCCATAAACGCAGACAATAAATATAAAAATCCTGGCTTCAAAAATTAAAATATCAACCAACAATACTTATTAACTTCGGTTATTTCAAAGCCTGCAGCCATGAGAAAATAGTAGAAATGATTTTCTCGCTGAGGTGACTGTTGCATTCAAAAATACCCCACGATAACGTGACGACCCCCCGTTTTGCCAGCCGAAAATAGAAGTCCATAACTTCTTGGGAGGAGGCCCCAACTTCCGGTTATACGGGTTTTCTAATTTATTCGCGAACAGGAGGTAACGTGCATGTTTCCTTCAGTTTCTATTCGTCAATAACGCTATTAATTACGCGATAATGAACCGGGCATAAATGGACGAGCGTTTGACGTTGGGATATGAATATTCGCAAACTCATTTGCAGTAAATATCGTGATCCGGAAAATTTACAGTTTTTTACATAATTTTTAGGAACTTGAATAAAATTGCTATAAATCACAAATCACTTACGAATTTGTCAAGATCAGTAGTATATTTAATCATTTAATTCTATATTATCAATGGTTTTGTCATATTTTTATCGCAATTCATGATAATATTCGCGAGTTCTTGAATTCTTTTATTCTGGATCATTGCATTGTGCTCTTGGGCGTCGTTTTGTTTCGAGGAGCAGTTCCATTGTCTTCTCTCGTTGCTCCGTGAGCAGGTGTTCTGAGTGCACTTCGATCACTGGCAATGGCAGTTTCGACTCTTTCAAATGCGACGAAAAGAAAGAGCCGGCGACAGAATCGCATCAAATATTTACCCCCAAGAATTGACTGCGAGAGAGTACGAAAGAAAAAGTCGATCGACCTCTTTCGGGGCTTATCATCATGATTGCCGTTACCTTTGACGTGCGATTTACGTATTTGAGTACGAATAGTGTTCACTTATGAATTGGGAATTCATATTTCAGAGTGAACAAATATATTTACATTTTAATCGAACAATTTCTAGGGTGTCTTCATATGAATTCTTGGATTTGGGATCACCAATTACGTAAGACGCTTTATGTACACCCACCCCCCCCCCCCCCCCCCTCCGCCGCCATTTCAATTTTGCGTAAGATTGGAAATTGTGTAAATTATAGTATTTGCGAAACTTTAATGATTGATCTATTTTCTTTTTCGAAAATCTCTGAACAGTGTCTTTAACCAACGAAATTCTGGAACATTTTAATCGTCATTCAAATATTTGATTTTTCATCTTTTGTTGTATCTGTAATGTATTGCGATTTTAATGCATTCTTCAGGGTACGAAGCTTTTTTTCTTTTCGAGTGTTTTGGAAAATTCATACAAATGCTCGTAAATTATAAATGATCGACTGAAATTTTAGGAAATTCCGAATTTTCAAGATAGACTGAAATTATTGCAGATTTTCGGAAGTTATCGCGAATTGTGGAAAATTTAGAAGCTTCGCGAAATGCTCATTGATTTTTTTGATACTTCAGGAACATTTCGTAATTTTAAATGATTATTAGGAATGCTCAGATACTTCTGAACTTTTTGGAAAATGATTTTCAAGGAACGAAGAGCAATTTTCGACGATATGCTACGTGAAAATTGACAAAAATTTGCATAAACATTAGAAAATAGGATAGCAAAAATTGTACGAACTCTTAAAAATCGTAAATTTTATGAACGAGATCAAAACTTTCGATAAATTATGAAAAATACCTTGATAGAATTATGAAAACTATAGAAGACTTTCTGAAATCATCGTTAAGTACAAATAATTTCAAAGCTATTCGTAACTATAACTAATTTTCAAAATATTATGAAACGAAGTCCAAGAATATATCAATTCACAAAAATACTTTAAAATACTCATGAATTCCCACAACTGCTGAGGACTCTTGAAATTTCTCGATATATTTTTCTCACGTAAGATAGTCAATCGAAAAATTCAAAAATGACTGTTTCAATCAGTCAAAAAAGTTAACCAAGCTAAAAATAGTCAAAATTGACTGAACAATCAGTAACTCACTAGACTAAAAATTTGCATAATTAAAAAATGACAATCGAAACATTCAGATTAACCAAATTCGCAGAAATGTGTCCATTAGGTCAGAAATAGATTCAGAAATTGACGCACCCTCGTGAGCTCGTCAGAACTTCACTCTTAAAATTTCTTGATTAGTGAAAATGCAATGACACACAATATTTCACCAGAACCATGGGCTTCATAAATTTTCCTAATTGCAATACACTATACTCTGTAGGATAAACTCTTTAGTATATAATTAATTCAACTTTTCACCCGTGAGCCAACTTCCAAAAATTCGAGCCAACAATGTATACGATTTTACATCTACGTGTACGTTTTCACCATACCACATGATCGACTTGACTCGGAAATATATCATTCGAAAACCTCCCTAACTTTTTACGAAATTCAAATTCGTACAAAACAATGTTCAAGCAATGACTGTCAATTACCATATTAATAATCACAACTCCCGCGCTCCCGGTGTGAGCACGCGGCGCGCAAAAGTTAATCGGATTAAACGGGCGAGCACGGAGGCGCGAGTCTCCTCATTGAGCTTTGTTCCAACAGGGTTATGCTAGCGTTAACCTACTTTGCTCCAGGGATTTCGCGGACCCTCGTTACAAGAATCGCGAAATAAAGTGCTCCCAGCGCCGCTGCCAAAATACGCTTTAATAATATTATCATTACGAACGTTGATTCAAGTATATAAGTTCGAGCTCAATTTCGAGTTCCAACACTCCCCAGGAATTCGGGGAACATTTTCATCAGGAAATCCCATTAACCAGGTGATGAGAAAGTTTAATGGAAAACTATACCTTCGATTTCAAGTGATTAAGAAATATAGTCACAGTGTCAATATCGGAATTTTTATAGAGGAAATAGGGGGTGGGTATGAATGTAATTATTCGTTCGAGTTAATTGAATTCATAAATTGATTCGAGATTTTCGCCACCCTCGAGGAAGCGTCATAACCTCACAGGCTTTTACTCTCGTCAGTGTCGCACGATTAATATTCATAAGCAAGTCGTGTTCGAAATAACTACGAGTGTTCCAGGGATGCAGGGTTGAGTTAGGTGTTTGCTCGGGTGGAGGATTTGTATTCATAAAGAGCGAGACGCGTTGAAAGTTGATAATAAATTGAGTATTAACTAACTTTTCGGGCTTGGATGTTTTGTACCTATTAGTTGTTGATATGAAAGTAGAAAATGATGGTATGGAAGGTTTGGAATTTGGGGTGGAGAAATAGGGAGTTATTGCGCCAGACTTGTAGTTCTCTTCAAAATCTCTAGAGATATCAAAGAGGTATACAGAGATCTTAGAGAGATCTATAGAGAGTTTAAAGAGATTCATAGAGAAAGAGATCTATAGAGACTTATAAAGACCTCATAGAGATCTATAAAGATTTCAAAGAGATTTATAGAAATCTCAAAGGGATACATAGAGATTTCAAAGAAATCTATAAAGATCTCAGAGGGATCTATGAAGATCTCAAAGAGATCTATAGAGATCTCAAAAATATCTATAGATATCTCATAAAGATCTGCAGATATCTATAGAGATTGCAAACTATATAAATCTCTTTCATATAGTGAAAGAGATTTATAGAGATCTCATAGAGATCTATAGAGATTTCAAACAGATCCATAGAAAAAGAGATCTATAGAGATCTCAAAGAGATCCATAGAGAAAAAGATCTATATAGATCTCGAAGATATCTACAGATATCTCAAAGAAATCTATAGAGACCTAGAGATCTCATAGAGAATCCCAAGAGATCTCACCTTTCTTACTCGGGAACGTCGTGCTGACGCCAGTCACATTCAAGTAGTTGAGAATTTTATCAGTTTTATTCATTAACCAAAAATACTGCAATTTTCGGATAAAGAATTTCTCAAAATTTTCTAGACGTACGAAAAATGTAGACATTTTAAAAAATTCAACCGAATTCTTTCATTTTTCGCAAGTGAATAATATTTCTAGTGTCTATAGTACACAAGTGAAAACTGTTGGAATACATGAATTGTTGAAAACTCCTTAAATTTTTTATGAAAATATTCTCTATTTTTAAAAAATGGTTAACCTAATGGAAACTCGTCACAATGATTAAAATTTTCTACTTTATAATCCTTTCACCAATCTAATCATAAAAACGGAAAATTATATATTTAACTTTGAAAAAAAAATTTGAATGCTGAAAATGTCTAAATTAGCCTGAATTTTAAAGTGCCTTCGTATAAAATAATTCCAAACAATAACATAAATCGACGCAAATTTACTCAATCATTTCGATAGTCCTTCCTTTGTCAATCGAAAAATTCCCTTATCTCTTCGAAATGCAATCAATTACGAATCGTCGAGACTTGCTTTTTTCTTTTGAGCAATGCATCAACAAGAACAGAAGCGTGAGTACCTTGATACATGTAAGACACTCGTATTCTAACTATCAATGAAATCAAGCTTTTTCGAAATGATGGATGATTTTTTCAATTGGGTTATCTGACACAGATCGATCATCGTATGTGACTCGGAGCATGAAAGAGACCGACGTTTTATCTTCGCGTTTTTAATTTTTTTTTCTTTTTTTTATTACTCTCGGAACTTTATCGAGATTTTAAAAAATATTCCAATTCTAAGATTTAAAGGAATTCGAGTGTCCAAATTTGTTGTAATAGTTTGAAAATTTTTCGAAGGAGTTAGAATTTTGAAAGATGAGAAAATTCTTCTAAAATCGTAAAAATTTAAAAATATCGCAAAATTTTAAAATTTTGGAAATTTTTATGCATTCCAGGAATGGTATGTATACATGCTCTGAATTCGACCTGCAGAAAAGAAATTTGAACATTTTCCAATCTGAGATTATGATTTTTCTCGATTAAATAGAAAACAGTGCATTTTTTATAGTTCCGCCATATTGTTTTAAGAACCAAAGATCGAAAAATTCGTTAATTTCAAAAAATCTGGAAACTTGGAATATCCAGTGGCGTTGAAAAATTCTAATAAAACATGAAAATTCTCAACATTTCGAAGAGGTTAGAATTTCGGAAGATTCAAAATTTTCCTAAATCCATAAACATTTTCAGTTATTCGAAAAAACCGAGAAAAACCGTTAAAAAATAACCATCGGTTGTCTACGGTTTTTCGATTCCACCAGTAAATTTAACATCTTCAATACTTCATTTTCACTAACTACTTAAAATCATTCTCACGATTTATCTCATCTTTTATCCCCAACCTCGCGAATCCAATCAACGATAGCAGAATAAAAAAAAAACCCTCGTCTGTCCCCTTGAAAAATCGACTTAACGAGAAGCTGCAGCTTCCGTTCGGAATCACCATGGCGATCCCGAAAGTAAGCCTGGTCGGTGTAAGCACCACGCATTTGTCAAGGAAGTGTTCTGATTCGTGTGTGCATGGTGTCGTCGGTACGTATAATAATGTACCGATTTGCCGGAGAAGACGCGAATCCTAATGGGAAAGTAATCCCAGGAGATTTCGAGTGGCGAGAAAACGGATAAGGGACGGTGTTGGACGGTGTTTTAGGCTGAAAATCGCGTTGAACGAAGACAGGGCTCGAGATAAGGCACGACTCTCGATGCGTGCAACTCTGATGGCGAAGCAAACGTTTATATCTGATTGTGAGCCGATTCGAGGTCAGTTTGGAGATCACAGGACCATCCAAGATAGATATTACTCGTTTCTTAGTGTTTTACAACCTAATATTCCATTTTTTCTGTCACTAATTCGAACATTAACTTTCACCAGAATTCTATATCAAATTCTATAATAAATTTCAACTCCATTTTAACTCATGTATATTTTCTAAACACCATTATTTTGTTCTTCACTAACGGAAATTCCCCTCAATTTGAGGGTTATTTCGAACACTCGACGTGAGGATTAACCTCCAACTTTCAGAGTTATCTATTAAGAAATTCCTTCCAATTTTTGAGGGTGAACATTCAACTTGAGAGTTAACCGTCGATTATTTCAGAGTTAACTCTGAACTTGAGGGTCAACTCTCAATTTTTTCAACGTCAACTCTCAACTTGGGGGTTGAACCTCAACTGTTTTCAGAGTCAACTTTTAATTTAAGAATAATCTTTATCCATTTCAAAGTTAATCCTCAACTTAAGAGTGACCCTCAACTAGTTCAGGGTTAACTCTTAAGGGTTAAAACTCAACTTTTAGAGTTATTTCGATCACTCAACTTGAGGGTCAACCCTCAAGTTGCTTATACGTTGTACCTTATCAAAATCTTATAAAATGCGCGTAAGAGCCTTACAAGAGACGTATAAGAATAATATGGGAATCTTAGGAGATGCTTATGAAAATTTCATGAGAAATTTATGAGTTATTCATAAGTTTGACAATATCAAAATCTCATAAGACACTCGTAAGAATCTTATAAAACACTTATAAGAATTTTATAAGTTACTTATAAATTTGACTGCATCAAAATTTTATAAGGTACTCGTAAAAATCTTATGAGACACTTGTTAAAATATTATAGGAATCTTATGAGACACTTATAAGAATCGAATCAGTTGCTTATAGGTTGGACCTTATCAAAATCTTATAAGATACCCGTAAGAGCCTTATGAGACACTTATAAGAATGACATAGGAATCCCAGAAGATACTTATAAGAATTTCACAAGTTATTTATAAGTTCGACCTAAACAAAATCTTATAAGACATTAGTTAGAATCTTACAAGACACTTAAAAGAGTTTTATAAGTTTCCTATAAGTTTGATCTTATTAAAATCTCATAAGACACTAGTAAGAATCTTATAAAGCACTTAAAAGGATGTTATGAGTTACTTATAAATTTGGCTGCATCAAAATTGTGTAAGGTACTCTTATGAATCTTATGAGACGTTTATAAGAATGTTATAGGAATTTTATGAGACACTCATGAAAATCTTATTAGTTGCTTATAGGTTGAAACTTATCAAAATCTTATAAGATACTTGTAAGAGTCTTATAAGACACTTATGAGAATGACATAGGAATCCCCGGAGGTACTTACAAGATACTTATATTTTTCATAATAATTTCACAAGTTATTTATAAGTTCGACCTTAACAAAATCTTATAAGACATTCGTTAGAATCTTATAAGGAACTTAGAAGAATTTGATAAGTTTCTCATAAGATTGGTCGCATAAAGATCTTTTAAGATACTCGTAAGAGTCTTATAAGACACTCATAAATCTCATAATCATCAAGTTGAGGGTCAACCCTCAAAAGTTTGAGAGATTTTCTGTAAGGGTTAATCGCACCCTCAAAAGCGTATCAACATAACCAAACCCAAAACCCAATCTTTCTCACCCACTCCCCCAGATCAAGAAAAAAAAGTGAATATCAATCATTAAAAAACATACGCTGCGTGAATCTTTTCCCCACATTCAAATGAAAAACGAAAGGAGGAAAAGGGAATAACGTGCGCTCACAAAGGTCAAGATACTTTGTGTTATTCGCTCACAAAAGATAACGCTGCTTGATTCCGAGGTTGAAAAAATCTCCAGAGTCGCGAAACTTATTTGCAGAAGAGAATTAGAAACGCGTCGGCGAGCCTTCGGAGTGCGCTAATTAGCGTGGCTCGTCGTTTTGGGCCAAAAGTAACTTCTCGACTTGTTTCCTTCCGCCATCTTCAACCGCCCTTTTCGAACGAAGGGAGGAAATCAAATGTTGCCCTCGCAGTTTTTAATTAGCGCCCTACTCGAGGGGAGATGATATCAAATTCTTGGATTTCCGCGTGGAATATTGGGGTCACAAATATGTTTCTTTCTCTCAGAGTGAAACTTCTTTTGGTGAATAAAACTGAAGAAAACATTTAAATAAAGTGTAAAAACTGCCAAAACATGCCTCAATCAATAAACAACATCGAGAAAATAAAAAAGGAATTATTTACCATCGATCAAAAAAGCGAGAACAAAAAAACACAGACAAAGACATGTCACTGAAGAACCCTACCTCCGTTTTGGCATTAAAGTAGATTCTAATGATGTAGCCACCCGAAATCCTCTTGTATATCTCATTTTCTATCGGTAGGGAAACATCCTGAAAAATGGGAGCGAGATATGAGGATCCAATTCTCGATACCCGAAAGTTCTCCGTAAAAGGAGCCAAGTTTGAGAGTGCAATTAACGCGAAGTTTTCATCGAATATAATTTTGTGAGATTCAATTTCGGTGTGATTACCATAATTTTGATTGGGTTGCGAAATTTCAACCTTTTTCATCACCAAAATGTAATGGATGTATCGTCGGAAATTTGCGACGTCCACGTAAATAGATCCATTTGACTAACGAGTTGGGAAAAAAGATTCAATCTTTACTGAGCCGAGGCATGAAACTAGCGTTTTCGCCTGTTTTTTGTGAAGAGTTATTTTATTTTCTATTTTCTCGGAGGAAAATCGATATGGAACTCTCAACGTTCCGAAAAAAATTGTGAGTGAATGAAAATTGAATGGTTTTGGAAGTAGAGTGTTTCGTTTGGCCAGAGAGACAACTTAGATGATTCGAGTAATGGAAGTTTTCAAACGATGATTGATAGTGTGCAAAATCGAATGATTTGGATAAGAAATATGATGATGGAAATATATTGTAATCATAATTTTGATTAATGGCTGAATTATCTGAACATTTGAGGAACTTTCTCAGGTTAAATTAGTGGAAAGTTCATTAATTTTATGAGCAGTTGAATGATCTATTGTTGAATTAGTGGAAATGTACAGGTAGACTGAATTACACTAAAGAAATTAGTGATTTAATGATCTATCATTCAATCAGTGAAATTCAATCCAACGATTAAACAATAATTAATTTGTAAATATTTCACGAATGCGATTAGTGACATTTTAATTTATCTCACTGGTAGTTCAATAATTTACTACTGAATAAGTGGAATTTTTCGGTTGACTGAAGAATTAGTTGAATTCCCATGTTTTGGACAGTGTCTTCGTAATCTACTAAGGAATTAGTGAAATTCTAAAATATCTAGTGACCGGATAATATAGTCGGAATTAGTTTATTTTTTTATTATTTCAATAAGTAACAATAATACATTCGGTGAAAATGTTAAATAATGAATAAACTTTTATGGAGTCGATTTTACGAAATCATAAAATTTAATTGATATTTTCTGCATATTCAGAAAAAAAAGATCATCAATAAAATTTCATTCAATTGAGTACAAATTCACTCATCTTATCAGCGAATATCTTAAGAAAATTAACTTAAAATTTTCAAGTAGTAATCAACTAATTTGATTCGTCACTATTTATTGATTAGTAAGTTTAAGTTACTATTAAATTAGTGATTTTTCATTAACTTGTAATGGCTCACTTTTCTCTTTTTCGATTAGTAATCTTTGACTGATAATTAGTTACTTTCTACTAATTTAGAAGTTTTGTAGCACTGTGAAATGCTACAAAACTTCTTTATTTCAAGTACATATAGTTCAATATTATGTACTTCGTATTTCAACTCTTCGAAAATTACAATGATGCAATAAAAAAAATAATAATAAAAAAAAGACCCTCGTCATCACAGCGACACTTCTGAATAAAAACTTATGAATACGCATGGAAAAGCTCAAGGGTGTTTCAAAACAAAGTTCCGAATTTTTGTAATATATGTTGACTTAATCCAGAAAAAGTATTAACGATACGCCGCTTTGCCCCACGTTCCTCTAATTTGTGATCTCTTTTTCGCTAGACGAATTACTCAGATTTGACCACAAAACGGTAAAATTTGACTCATTCAAAATGAGACAACACATATATCGAGTAATTTTCCAAAATGTAGCTATTTCAGTGCTAGAGATAAGCATTAACAAGGTATGATCAATTAAGTCTTATCGCGTAAAACGGAGCATTCGTGCAATCTACTCCCCGGCGCGAAATTCACCTGTCTCAAGCGATAAGGGTCGGTAAAAGACAATGAAACACATCTTCATTCGTCTCCTAATTTCATTTCGCGCTTTAAACCCACCCTAATTTGTCCGAGTCTGCGACGAAATCCGTCTGAGTCAAAACTAAAACCAAACAAATGAACCGAAAGACTTAATTAAAAGAACAGCATCTGGAATCCAGTGAATCGCGGGAATTGAGATTTTGATAAATTCGGAATAAAGTCCAGAATCCTTTTTGTCCCAGCTCATGTAATGTACTTCGAACATTTGTTTATTCTACGTTGATTGATCAGCTTTCATCAACAAGTTGTGAATAAATTAAGAAATGCGACGCTCATTTCAAAAAATTGATCAATTCATAATTCTGTTTTTCTCACCGTGTTTGTCTTATTCATACTCCGAAAACTCGAATTGATTTACCAAATAATTTTTCCAACTTTCTCGAAACTATTCCCAAATGTATAAAAACATTCCGAATTTTCACTACATTGCATCAAAGTTGAATGAACTTGTAGATTCAAATATTCTTCTGTAAATAACTGTCTTCCCGATCGAATCATTGAATTCCATTCAATTAGATCGAACGCAATCAACAACAAACTCAATATACCCACAGCTTAATCAAATATAATTAATCTTTCATGGATAAAATTTTGAACAAGTGAATTTGTAAACTACAGCGAGTTTCAATAAATATTTTCCCAATCAATTTACCAAAATCATGAAAGTACCTCTTTCATCCAGCTGGCAAATTAAACCGCGAAATTCGAGCCACCATGTTTGCACCAAACATCGCACATCAATAAATAAATTCGCATACGAATAATGTTCGAAAAATGGAAAACCTTCGAGCTTGTACAAAAAGCTTTCGTCGAAATTCAGAGAGAAGCGCGTAAAAACGTCGCGGAAATCACACGCGGTCAGGGGGTGCGTCAACGATACTGGCACTCGAGGGAATGAATTCCAACACAGAGGGTTCGCTTGAAATCGCAACTTCGGCAGCGTTCGCTTCCTCCCGGAAAGCTTCGACCGAAAGCACGTGGCTGGAGTCGTGCGTGGGTGGAAAAATAATGCGCGGTTGCAGTCATGAAAAAGTTTTCAGTTTAATCAGCAAACGAAAGAAATATTGTCAACAGAATAGAAAATTCGACTAATTGACGAATAAAATGGAGATATACGAAGTATTTTCATAGAAAAACAAGTTCTCTCATGATTTTATGTGATTCTTATCACAGAAAGTATAAAAATGCATATCTGATGAGAGTGAATGAAATTTAGAGAACGTGAAAACTGATAATGCAACCATGATTTTTTATGAAACATATGTAAATATGTACTGATAGGCGATTTCATGTGGTTTTTTGAGTAACACCGTGAAAAATAATGCTCCCATAACGTAAAAGAATATTTCTAAATTTCGAGATTAGAGATTCACAGACGTAGCAGAATGGACAGAAGAATCGAAATTACTTCGAAATTACGCTCGACCTACTCGAAGAATGTAGATAACGGAAACAATTTAAAAAATCGAGCGATTTTGCAATAGTCAGTCATTATTTCGACTTGACATCATTGGGCGTTCAGTCATTTCTAGGCCTTCCTACACAGAATAGGATTTTTCCAACTCCAGTTTCGATGATTAAACGCTTATTTATTATATGGTTGGTGCATTTATATGGTTGAGGCAACCATACTGTTTTGGTTTTCTCCGTGACATTTATATATATGTGTTTAAAATTTCGACGCTTCAAAGATTCAAATAACCTTTCAACTTTCTGACAAACTCGAAGAAAGCAAATAAGGGTAATTTAAAACACTCGGAAATGTCCCTAGGAAACCGTAAAACACGCGATTTGTCTTTTGGATGGGTGAGTAGGCTGCGGGTCCAGGCCAAGTGTTGGCCCCGCAACCCCCAATTTCACGATTGGTCGCCTAAGGGCAGTACGCCGGATGTCCTTTACATGAAAATCGCTCGTCAGGGAGAAGCTCCGCAAGATAAAGTTTAGATTCGCGCACGAACGAATATCTAAGTAGCTATACGCTCAACTGCCTCCTCTCCTTCGAGTAGCTCCTCTTGTTCGAGGGAGCAAAATTGGGGATAAGCCATCTCAACGGATTTGCCAAGTTTGTTACGAAAATTGCCCATGATTTTTACGAGTTTACTTTAAAATACCGTTACTAATATTATGTATCGTGGGACACAGGGTTTTATCTTTCGACTGAGATACTGAGTTTCGTCATGGTTACGATGTGAAGTTAGAAGTAGCTTTTACGGACTTAATCGATGCATGGGGGATTTGGCAACGGATTTTTTAATGCTTGTTTTATATTTTATAAAGTATAATTATCAAGTTTTCAAGATTCCCAGACTTGAAAAATTTCCAATATTTTTGGAAATCCCAAATCTTCATAATTTTGCACAATTCTATAACTGGAACAATTTCCAAAGTTTCAAAAGTTTTGAAACTTTAAAGATTTTGGAAGTTAGAAACCACAAAACTTCAAAATG